>LPNX010826023.1:165210-213322 GCA_001517045.1 Pseudotsuga menziesii | reverse complement strand
CTTCTTCAAAGAGGGATAGGAGACTGCAAGCGCTCCTCAACTTTGTAGAACTTGATCAACCTTGTAGCTCTGATACCATGTAGAAATAATAGATCAATGCTATGTGCAATGATGCTAAAAAGAATCACAATAAATAGATCTTGCTATTAATAATTCTCACAAGCTCACACAGGAAAACTAGAGAGAAAAAAAGAGACTGAATCACATGAATGAAGAGATGAATATTGGTGTGTATCCTTCCATTGAATAATTATGAATAATAGTGTACATAAATAGATCTTCCCTTATAGGAAAGTCGAATTGTATGGAAACAACTCATAAAGCTCAAAAAGGTTGACTTACCAAAATATAGCAAACTCCCATAGGTGGATAAAGCACTTGCTAAATCTATCAAGGACCTCACGAGTTGGAAAAATCATGAGTGATTTGTCAAGGAGATGGAAATAACATGCTAATCCTAGAAAATGGAGAAAAACTAATGGAGGATGGGTTGGAAACAAAAGCTCACAGTTTCCTAGTTGACTAGCTTTTATGTTATCCATAGAAAAGCAGGAAAAAGCAGAAAAAGCAGAAAAAGAAGAAAAAAGCAGAATCTGCTATAAGGTCCTGTATACTAATTCTAGATGAACCCAGAATCAGAAATAAATCATTCCTAGGATATGGATGGCATGCATTGACTTTAAGGTGCAAGTGGATGCCAACTAATTAAGCTAGTGGGTGAATAATTAATCAAATAATGATTAATTATTTTATCCTAAGTTGTGAGTGGGTTTAATATATTCCAACACAAATAAGGCTTGATTTGGCTAAGAAAACATCCTAGAAATCATTGGGTTGCGCACCATCAATGAGAGAGGTATGCACAAAGTGTGAAGGATCTGGCACATAGATCTCAGAATCTAAGATAGGAGATTTTGAGAAACATGAATGGGTGATAGGATCATCATAAATATAAATATAAGCTCCATATGTTACTTATTTTTCATCAATAGTATCACAAGAAGAAAGATCACCTTCAAGAGACAAAGAAAAACATGGCTCTTCAATATTTGCTTCTTCATTAAAGGAGGAAGCATTCGAATCAAGGAGAGTAGCAACAACATGAACTGTATGAAAAAATTCAAGTCATCATAATCAACTCCATCAGAGAATTTAAGGGCCAAGAAATCTTGAGAGAGAGAACAAGAGGAGATGTTGGGTTCGCTCCATGCTTCATCTTCTATTTCCTGCAAACCAAAAGCTTTGTCCAAATTCTTCCAAAGCTCAAATGGATACTCAGCAAAATATATGAGATGATATATATTTGGATACATTCCCAAACACATAATTCCATAAGCTCTATCACAATTATTAATCCAATTAATCTTCTCTTAATAAGACTCAGGTTCGCCCAATACACCAATGGAGACATCAAAGAGACATTGCCTCTTCAAGTATGCACTCATCTTTGCCTTCCAATCATCATAGTTGAAACAAGATAGTAGAGGAAATTTTGAATCCATATTGAAGTTTTTGATATGCTCTAGGAGATACTCTCTACAACCTCCAAAACAAACTAGGAGAAAATCTTGTAATCTAGAAAAGCTCTTCTTCAGAGAGGGATAGGAGACTGGATGCGCTCCTTAACTCTGTAGAACTTAATCAACCTTGATGCTATGATACCATGTAGAACATGGAAAGTTTGATGCTCTTATACCATGTAGAAATAATAGATCAATTCTATGAGCAATTATGCTAAGAAGAAGCATGAGAAATAGATCTTACTACTAAGAATTCTCACAAGCATACATAGGAAAAATAGAGAGAAGAAAAGAGACTGAATCACATGAATGAAGAGATGAATATTGGTGTGTATCCTTACATTTAATAATGATGAATAATAGAGTACATAAATAGTACATCCCTCATAGGAAAATTGATTTGTATGGAGACAACTCATAAAGCTTAAAAAGGTTGTCTTACCAAAATATAGCAAACCCCCATAGGTGACTAAAGCACTTCCCAAATCTATCAAGGACCTCAGGAATTGGAAAAATCATGAGTGAGTTTTCAAGGAGATGGAAAAAACATGCTAATCCTAGAAAATGGAGGAAAATTCATGAAGGATGGGTTGGCAACAAAATCACCCAATTTCCTAGTTTGACTAGCTTTACCTTATCCACAGAAAAGCAGAAAAAGTAGAATAGAACAGAATTTGCTATAAAGTGTTGTATACTAATTCTGGATGGTAAAAGGTGGTCAAGATCAACCCATAATTAGAAATAAATCATTCCTAGGATATAGATGGCATGTATTGACTTTAAGGTGCAATTGGATGCAAACTAATTAAGCTAGTGGATGAATAATTAATCAAATAATGATTAATTATTTTAGCCTAAGTTATGAGTGGGTTTAGTATATTCCAACATGATGTGATGTAATAAATATCACATTCTCTTTGATCATTAAACACTGGAATTATGCACATGCTCTCATATCTAACAATAACATTAGGATGAACAAAATTACAAATGGTTGAAATCCAAGAAAGTGGGTCATAAAAAACAACCAACCAGAATTAAGTCTTGTGAACAATAATGCCAAAGACTTCAACAACATTTTTTCAAACAATATCTAGTATTAAAAAAAAGACTCTTGTGCAATGATCATTGACAAAAGAGATTCATCTACAAAATCATTATTCACCATATCATCACCCCTTGAAAAGAAAAAATATCTACGATGACCCTACAAGTGAGTTGACACCAACAGATAACTAAGGGAATCAATACTCAACAAATCCACCACCATATAGATCTTGACAAAAAAGGAAAAGTGTCCAGAGACTCTGGTGACATCAAGACATCCACCTATTACTTGAAGGGAATACTAATTTAAAAAATGTAGAGGAAGGTTCAAAATCCATTCCAAACTGGAATAGTGCATAAGACGTTTGAGAAAGGATTGAATGTTTGACTTGAAGGCCCTTTGTGGAGAACACCATCTCTACCATCGACTACAGAAATTTCCACATTGAAAAAAAACTTGTACAATGATGAATAATAGCACCCCCTGTACAAAGGGATTTCAAGAGTTTATTGTCTCAACATATAGTGCAAGCGTATATGTGTGGAAAACATAATAGTAAAGAATATATTTTCTATGTGTATATAACAGGTCTTTTAATTAGACAGGTTCCTACTGATGTGATGTAATAAACAGCACAAGATCTTTGATCATTAAACATTGAAATCATGCACATGCCTTGTTCTTTTGATGAGGTGTCTGTTGAGGACATAAGCAACACCTCATCAGCAGTTTGGGGAATGAGGAGGTAGTTTTGGGTGAACTAATCATTCATGTAACCATCAAGATGAATCCATCCCAAAAACTAAGTAATTATGGACACATTTGGGGGACTTTCATGTACTTAACCAACCCTGAATATCCCCAATTCTTAGTTCTGGGTGTGATTCTTGAGCATAGTTTCAAGTGAAGTAGCATTGTGGTTGGTCCTGAGCAAGTTTTGGGACCTTTCCACCCATATAACAGTAGTAGTCAAGATAAGTACCAGATCTGGGAATGTTCACAAACCTAAGTCAAGCATTTTAGGAAGTCAAACGGGCGTGGAAAATAACCTTAATTCATCCCCGTATTGCAACCAAATATTGTCAGCAGATTGAGCCTTATATTTGGTCTATTTTAGCAGTGTTTGGAGAATGATAATGACACCTAGAATTCAAAAATCATCCCTAATATAGATCTAGACAACACTGAGTTAATTTTGGAAAAATGTGTGGAAAAAAATAGCAATGGAAATGAAACCTAAGTAGTGAATATAATGGTTTCTTATGTTGTATTCTATTTATTACACCTATGTCAAATCAACATGAAATGAGGAACGTTTTCAGCACATGTGGGTTCCCACTATCACTTGGATAAGACCATCCCAATTTGGAATAATTATCTACTACTATACTATTGAAATGTTCCATTTTCCCAAAACTGTTAGCTACATCACTCCCACACTCATAGCTGTAATTTCTGAAGTGGAGTGGAAAAAGGGGATATAAATTTGTACTTACTGAAGACATATTTGCAGTAAATTTAGCACCAATCACAATGAAGTCCTAAAATTAGTCACAGTGGGTCAATCACAAACCCATGTAGAGAATATTGCACTCAAATTCGTGAAGGAATAACGCTGAAGAAACTGATAGAGCAAAGAATTAAAATCACAGAGTATCAACCCATGAAGGAACCGACAGAGAAAACAAGTGAAATCGTAGAGCATCAACCTGTGAAGGAACCAACAAACAAGTCAAATCACAGAGAATCAACCCGTGAAGGAACCGATAGAGAAAACAAGTCAAATTGCAAGTCTAATCGAAGAGTATCAACCCGTGAAGGAACCGGCTCTGCAAAGGAACTCGGGAAGTGAAAAATGGAACACACAGGAAGGAACTTAGATGGAGGTAAGTGAAAAATTAGTGTACATGTTTATTTTTATATGTTTTTTATTTATTTTTATTATTTTTATGTATTTTTTTATTTTTTTATTTAATTATTTATTTGTCCTTACACTATTCAAATATTTAGAGACTAAAGTTTAACATTGTAGAGAGTCTTCTATTGAACCATAATAAAGTGTTGAGTTATGATTGTGATTCTATAGTGTATTATACATTAATTAATCAGAATGGGTAAATATATTCTCTTGTGATTGTGTGATCTATTTTGTCTTTTATGGGTAAGGTAATTAGTTATTAAGAATTCAAGATGTAGGTTGTATATTTTTTCTAATATTTATGTGTAGAAAGCTACAATATTAAATTTCTAGATTTGTTGGAGAATCAATATCATTGTTCCCCTCGCTATACCACTTGGTATCACAATATGATTGAAACTTGAGTAGAAAACTAAGTAAGAAAAAGGATCGGAGAAGATGAAATTTTTTTTTTAAGTTGAAGAAATGGCATGGAGATACTAAAGGAGAGCTACAAATAGATAATTGCAAGGAACATGAAGAAGATATGAAGAGTTAGAGAAAAACTAGTTGTTATAACACTAATTGGCACTTTAGTGACCCTAATGATCTTAATGGCATATGGGTGAAGCTAATGGAATCAGAGAACCCCTAATGGCATCCATATTTCCCTAATTGACCTCCAAATGTCCCTAATTCCATATGAATAGTCCTTAATGTCATATGAAGAGTCCTTAAAAGCTACTATAGGCCTTAAATCATATATAAGAGTCCTTAATAATTGATGGTCCCTCCTCAATACAAGTTACCGAATCAATCTATCCCAAAATCCATTGAAAAAACATGGTTTTGAGGGAATACACACATTTCCTTAAGGAAGGAAAGGAGCATGTGCCTTGGAAAAATAAAAATATATATAAAAAACACCAAAATTCTCTAAATTGAATGGTTGGTCGAGTTGTTCTTTGGGTATAACACCCTTGAAACCACCCTCCAAATATCTCAACCATGTCTAATATTGTGCAAATAAGACATTCATAGAAGATATGAGGGACATAAGCACTTATAATGTGGTTATGTTGGAACAATTGGTCCTAATGTGTTGATTTTTTATGTCCATTACTCCTAGGAATCCCTTATTTATGAGATTTCCTCATCCCTCACTACTGTATTTATATGCCTCATTCTATCAATTTTTCGTGAGATTGATGTCAGTTGTAAAGTTGGTGAAAATTTCATGGATTTATGTCTTCGACAAAGTCTAATACACCTTTGATATGCATTTATTCACGTCCAAAAGCACAAACTTACAACTTGGACATAACGTGGAAAGAATGTCCAAAAAGCGACATGTCTAACAATGTAACTTCTAGAGTAGTAGATTGAGCAAGATGATTTAGAATGAGAGGATTTTTTTTGTTCAATTTGAATACAAATAAACAATTTGTAATGAAATTTTTATTCTTATTTGAATGTGAATCAACTATTTGTTAGTCAATCTAAAAATGCAAAATACAAAATATAGTTTTTAGTATGTGTGATTTATTGAGAAGCTAAAGAATATTTCAGATATATTTTGAAGTTGTCATGGTAATTAGTGGCCACTAAATATGGAAAATAACAAGAAAAATGTTGGTTTTATTTAATTGGTTAAGATACTCTAAATTCAAAATTGCCATGTAATTTAAAAGATTACTCTTCTATTTACTCTGATAAACTTGATTTAATAGAGATAGCGTATATATAGATTATATTAATTAATCTTATTTATGTTTTTGGTTGATATGGTATATTAATATATATTAATGATTATTTTTATGTGTTTTTGGTTATTTTTGTAGTCTAAAATATTCGAAAGAGATTCTCTTTGTTTTTATTGAGAAAGACTGAAAACAAAATTTATTGTTTTCCTATTCAATTAATCAAAAAGCTACGAACATAGTCTTTACAAATTATAAAACTGAATAATAATTAATGGTATTAATTCCTCTAGTAAATATTTTCAAAACGAGATTCATAGGCCAAGTAGAGATATGTGCTACAAAAAGGTATTCTTTACAAATTGTACAAATGAAAAATAAATTTTAGTATTAACTCTTTAATTATATATTTCTAGAATAACTTTGTAGGCAATCAACTTCTTTAAATAATCAAAAGTTGTAGATACTTTCATATTAATACCTTATAGATTTTTATTGAAGTACATAGATCATGTACTCAGTAGGATTACATTAAAAATAAAATGTCAAATGTAAAATGATATCACTATGGATCTCTTTTGACAATAAAAAAGCCAAAACGAAAGGCATACCAGTAAAACCATAACTTTGCACTTGCACTTCATGTCAATCATTGCGAACATAAAGAGTAAATGATTTTATTTTATTTTTTATATTTAAAGAAATGTGAAAATAATACAATAATTTACCTCTCCATAATTTAATTTATATGAGTGTAGTAATTTCACATTGGAATAGAGAGACAGAGATGGAATAATAAGCACCGTCCCCAATTTTTTGTCCAAAACACTATGAAATTTGTAATAAAAATGCATTAGATCTATTTGCTTCCTCATTTTCTTATTTTTTATGGGTATCCAATGTTAAAAGGAAGTGATGTTCATCAACCAATTTGGTTGGACCATAAATTTTACAAATTGATTTATTGCAAACTCCTTCTTTTTGAGGTTCAATTTGTATGTCAGGAGTAATTGTCTTCAAATTGACACTTCATTTATTTGATTACCTTAATTATGTTTGGAAATTATTTTTAAATAGATAAATTTATATTTACAACATTTTTCCCCATCGGTGTATACACTTGCATATGAATTGCATTGTTAAGGAAGTCCTCGCAATGTCGCAATTTAAGCATTTACTAACCTTGTGTTATGCATTTGCGGTAGCGTGGATGATTGGAATGGAACATGTGTCATGTAAGTATGTGATATTTTTTGGGTTACTTTATTTACTAAGTGGATTTGTCTAATATAAAGAAAATACTATTTAAAAAAAAAATTAATAAGAGAATGTGGATGGATACATCTCCCTTTCACACCAAATTGTGATCTAAAAAAAATCGTAAAATCTAGTGCACTACAACTCAAAGCTTTGGGTTGATGTAAGAATTTTTTTTTACAATGATGGAATTAAACATTATCCCGATAGGGAAACACAAATTAGGGAAAGGTATTTCAAAGTATTCATTTTATTATGGTGATCTAAGAAATGTTGGGTTTGACCAACTATTTAATGAATCTTATCTTAATTATATATAGAAAAACATAGTATAAAGTAATATACAAAAAGTGAAAATGCTTTCTAGAAATAAAATGAATAATAATTTGTGAAATTGAAACCTTGCTCAATATTGCTCATTTTCTCAAATTGTTAGTGTCAGTCATGTTTGACGATGAGCCCATAAAAATATCTGATAAGCCATGTCTAACTTGGAATAAACGTAAAATGAGCATACTAAAAGGGATGTTTATAATATGGAACTAACGTCGTCTAAATGTACAATAAGACAAATCTAAAATTTCCATGAACAAAAAAAGCGTGCATGTTCCATTAAACTATCGTTGCTCATTAAAAAGGTGAAGTAACAATAGTTTATAGGAACCTCAATTTTCAGTCATCTTTGACGATGAAAATGAAAATGATGATGACGATGACAATGATGTTGATGATGAAGATGAAGATGGTGATGACGATGAAGATGACAACGACAACAATGATGACGATGACGATGATGATGATGATGATGATGATGGTGATGATGAAGATGATGATGAAGATGATGATGATTGTTGGAGCAATAATACATCCTTAGGAAATAGTTTTTACCTTACTGTTGTTCAGGAATAAACACCCTTATAACCTAGGGTCTGGGGCTACCAACGTACATATAAAACTTGCAGACAATCAGCTTTAAAGTACAGAAAGGAAATAGGAATATATATTGGACTCACCTGATTATCGACGGTTGATCCAAGCTTTGTCTTCTCCCACTCTGCTTCTCTCCAAAGCTTTCAGGGATGCACCTCCTTCACCTGCAAAGAGAAAAGTCTCCAAGTAAAAAATTATACATGTATATATGAAAGGTTAGATAAATAACATATGTAGTGCTTAATCAAATATATTTATCAACCATTATACATGAAAGAGACTCAACACAAAGTTGGAAGAAGAATTATCTTTATTAACAATATTGGATGAGATAAGTGTACAACCCAACGCCTGAAACAAGGAATCCTCTGCAACCAAAGGACTCTGAGTTATGTTGCTCCAAAGACTTCTAAAGATATACCACTAGCATAACTTTTATCTCCAAGATTGATTCCCCTAATGCCCTCCCCAAGGCCTCTATTTATACTTTGGAAAATATAGCAGTTTCGAAGGTTGAGGAGGTTGAGACAGTTGAGATGGTTAATGTTTAGGGCTCAACTAATCTCCATTAATCACGTTTTATTATTTTTAATGTCGAATGGATGTGTACGTGATTATTGACACTGGAAACCCGCGTATGACACGCGAGTTGCTTTAAGGGAAACCCGTGTACAAATCTGTACACGGGTTGCAATGCGAATAGTCGCGTACAATATGCAGGTTTTCAACGAACATAGTCACATATGTACGTGAGTTTCAATGGACATAGTCGCGTATGTCAATCCACACATAGAAAGATAAAATGGAAAGCTGGCTCGAGAGTGAATGCATTTCATGTCATGCCCATCTATAGTGTTTAGGAAACCTTCAATCCAAAAGTGTCCTTTTGTGTACCAACATATGAAGTGTCGGCACTCGGATGGAGAAGTTCTATTTGGGTTAATAACAGATGCCCCCTAATGTGTGAGGTCAGAGGGAAGCGATGGCCTAAATACATTATAATCATTATCTTTGGAGAACTCAGAAATCCAATGGAGCAGAGGTAGTACCTGAAACAAATACATAATAATGTCATATACAAAGTCATATCTGAGGATGTTATGTTCAATATATTGGAACACTAGCTCCATTACAATATTTGAGTACATCATATAGTACGGGTACTAGACCACGTATATTACAAAGGTGGATCGAAGCCCCAATATACAATTATGATGAGTCTTTGAAGATCTAGAAGTCGTGTAAATAGGTACAACATAGTCTTGCGCAACCTAGTCCATAGATAGGAAACTAAGGTCTTCATAAAGAATCCCAAAGAACTAGTACAATCCAATCCATGTCAATAGATGTTATTGAAGTCGAACATGGAGCAGATTCAATAGATTGTCAATCAATAGCTGATAATCGACAATTGAATCAAAGGAATTCACCAATAATGAGAGTGAATCCTGAGGTACAATCATCAAAACTCTAGGTCTTCGTCATCAGGAAGTGCTAATGCAGAACCATACTGTGATGAGGAAGGCAATAGATCCTCCAACGGATCACAAGAGTGACTAGGAACTGGATAAAGGAAGGGAGACACAAGTAATAATAGATATGACAATGATGGAATCAGGATATAGATCGGACACAGGGTTAAGTCCTTGAATAGTGAGCACGACACAGACATGACCCAAGGCAGTTTTTTAACTTTACATATAGAACAACTAGATGTATCTGTTATGTAGGAGACATGATCAAATTCTCCAGGTAGAACTGACAAGAGAAGGAATAAGAAACTCAAAGTAATAGCTAAAGTGAAAGTGAACACTGAGACTTGAGTATCGGAAAAAACAAAGAGTGCTTCCAGGATGACATGCTGCCACTAACTGAAAACCAAAAGAAAACTTCTTCCTTACCTTCCCTGTTAAATTTTAACGAGTCCAGGAAAGTCAACTCGGATATCTCTTCATTTTTTGACAAGATTGAAGAGAAGAGGGAATAATGCTTGATAGTGTCACTAATTCATGGATTTTATGAGCCCAAACTAGTACATGCTCAACTAGTATTTTCTTATTTAGAGAGTCTGAAAATTCCAAAGAAGACTCCAGGGGGGTCCTTTTTCATCCAATTTAGTCTCCTGAGGTCGAAAAAGTATAAAACATACCACAGAAGAACTCTCTTAACTTCTGTAGAAGAAAAGGTGAACCTTTTTCGTACTTAGTCAAGGAGGTCCGAAAAAGGTTAAGTTACCACCTACCCAATGCTCCTTCAAGAGCAACATATAGCTTGAGTTTTATGAGTGTGAAGGAAAGCAAGATCACTCGGAAAGATCCATTGGAGTACGAGAAATGGGGCTTACAACAATAAACTCGATGCTTTGTTATTTAGTGTTTAACGGGCATGACAAAGACATAAAGTACACTCGGAATATTTTTCATGTTTAGGTCCAAAGCACAAAAAAGAGAAAACTGAGCTCAAACCGGGTGTTCCTTGTCCGTAAATTTAGTCCCTCAGGTCTAGAAAAGTGATAAACCTATGCCTGAGAATACTCTTCTCAATTCCATAGAAAAGAGAGTGATCCATTCTCGTATTATTCTGCATGGTCCAAGAAAGAGATAACCTACCACCAATGCGGATGCCCATTCATGTATTCTTAACGAGCTTGAACGGACAAGTTAACTCAGCAGTCAAGTCTATTTTAAGGAGTCAGACCTGGGCCTAAAGAAACTCCATAAGGGTTGGGAGTCCTATAAAGGGATAGCTTGTAAAAAGAGACCAAAATGAGGCTCAATTTGGCATGAAAAATAGCTAAAAATATTCCCCTGTACCTAAGACACCAGCGGCATGAGTATCAAAAGACAACATAGGTTCTAAATGAGGATACTCATGAGAGGAAAGCCCTATCCATGGAAGAACGATAGTAAAGACAAGGAGCTAATGGTTAAACATACCATAGTCCATGGTTAAAATGTTAATTTCTAGGTTTCAAATGGAGTAGGTATAGATGCAAAATGCATGTGAAGTGACAAAAAACCATCCTATATGAACAAAAAACACCTTAGAACGATGTTACAAGGCAAAAAGATATGGTATTAGTTATGGAAATTGTGGACTATAGGGAAAAAACCCACTTAAGAAATAAAATTTCTATAAATAGTTCAAAAACATAAATAAAACTCACCATTTGGATTTGTAGCCATAAAAGACAAGTTTTCACCTCTACCTTCAATTGCTTGGTGTGGACAATCCGGTGGACCAATTCCAAATCCGCAAGTGTCAAGTAATACTACACCCCAAGCTCTTCAATTTGATCCTAGAATTAGAGCAAATTTCAACTCAAAATGGGCCTCCTAAAATGAATTAATAAAATAATAGTTAAAATAATAAAATAATATTTATTAATTTTGGAGGAAGAAAAGAAAAAAACTACTTTTTTGTTTGTATTTTTGACATATCTTCCTGTGTTTTTACTCAAATTTCGATTGAGAGAGCTCGTTGGATGCTGTATTAAATTCCGCATCCAATGAGTACCCACTCAGCATACTTTTGACAAACCCCGCTACCCCAAAAAAAAGAAATACCTGAAAAAATGGAATGATGATGTCATCATTCCATTTTTTTAGGTATTTCTTGTTTTTGGGGTAGCAGATTCCGTCAAAAGTATGCCGAGTGGGTACTCGTTGGATGCATAATTTAATTCCGCATCCAATGAGCACTCCCGACCGAAATTTGAGTAAAAACATGGGGAGATATGTCAACAATACAAACAGAAAAAGTAGTTTTTTAATGATACCTATCCCCAAATTTATATTAAAAAAATGTTTAAGACCTATACGATATTTCAAATTTAAAGCAATTTCATTGGCTAACACATGATGGCATGGAATTTGAATAAAAGTTAAAAGGCCCATTTTGAGATGAAATTTCCTCTAATGCAATTTTCAAAATTAGGCCCTAATTTTATGTTTTTAAGCGCCCCCAACAAAGCAACGCTGTGTATGCGGGTTCTCTATATTGAAACTCACGTACACACGTTTTGTACATGGGTTTCCTGAAGGAAAGTCATGTACAGTATGCAACATGCCTTAATAGACAGTCATATATGCTGCGTGAGGTGAACAAGAAGCATATAGGGTCAAAAAATTGAAATTTTACTTGAAACTGAAGGTTTGCAAATGCTTGTTTACTAGGTTTGAAGATGGTGCTTGAGTGGAGGGAGCACAAACATGAATATATGGATCAAGAAGCACTCCAAGATGCCCGCACCATGAATGTTTTACGTTCAAGTGGGTTGTTAAAGTTTTTCTGTACCTCACCTATGCGAGCCAATGTCCGCCTCTTAGAGTTTCTGATAAATTATTGGGATCATGACTTGGGCATGTTTTCCTTCAACGTGAGTCCTTGGAGATTAATTCAGAGGATATCTATTTCATTGCGGGTATATCACGACGGGGAGCTTCGGTAAACTTATAAGGAACCGGCATAGGCAGTGATCCTCTAAGTGTCCAAAACTATATTGATGTATACTGTGCACCAAGCACACAAAAGAGGGGTAGTTGCATCCCCATTGTACACATACGTGAACTTCCTCTACAAGTGTTGACAAGTACCATAGTGAGGATTGTGGGATCATCTTCTCTTCATCTTGCTACATGGAACCAGATGAGACTAGCAGTGGATTGTATGCAGGGGGCCCTATATGACTGGTGCTCTGGAGTGATCTCGATTATAAGAAAACCGATCTCTAACTACAAGAGAGGAAGGAGGAAGAATTTTGGATATTATAGCATACTGGTAGCCTTCTTATTTAAAAGAGTGTCGGGATTGATCCCTACAATACCTTTTCCAATTCGTTCTCCTCGTCAGCCTAGGCTGAGTAGATGGGGAGATATCTTCCTCTGACAGGGAGGTGGTGGCTTAGTGCAGAGTGTCTATGATGATGACTTCTACTTTTGGTGGGAGCATCAGTTGCCAGCTTTGGATTAGTTTCCATATCCTATAATGGATTTCTGGGGTGATGCAGACCTCGTCCTCCCTCCAGGAGGAGCATGGGAAGAGTTAGGTAATTTTTTATTTTCAAATTTTTAAATTTTTATGAATTTTAAAATATAGAGATATATACATATGTATAAGGGTTTTGATCTTATTAAAATGTCAAATACAGATATTGGACCAGTTCTCCCTAAAGGGAATCCACGCATGTATGTGCATCCTATTTTGGGAGAAGACCAGGGGCTGATTAGGGTTCTAGAGGGGAAGCTGGCCAGGCTTCCCTAGAGAGTACCCACCTTACAAATTGAGCACATCCCAGCCATCATGCAAGAGTTCGTGGTTGGTGTACCACCTATCTGGATACACCTTTTGAGGCGGGCAGCCAGAGCAGTATTAGTATACATAGATGTTGTTGAGGCTGTTGAAGCCGAAGAGACTGAATAAGCCAGAGCATAGGGTGACCGAGGGGACCAGGGTGGTCCAGCTTAGATCTAGGGCATTTGATGGACTTTGATCCATATTTTGTATATTTTTTGTATATTATACAGTTTTGACTGGATCTGAGGATCAGAGACTCGACCTATATATGGACATATATTCACACACACACACACACACACACATACACACACACACACACACACACACACACACACATATATATATATATATATATATATTGTCGGTTCATTTACAAATATTTTTTATGTGTTTGCTGTATATTTTTATGAAAAATGTGTTAAATGCCAATCCAAGATGTAATTAGCATATGCATCAGTTAATGAATTTTGATTCCTTAGAATATGATTAAATGTAATGAACTCAAAATTTCTTTCCAATAACCTAACTTGCATAAATTGACGAAATAGAATAGGGTTCTGCACCTGGTAAGCCCGATTGAGTTGGGAAACCACTAGTGGAGAGTCCAGTGAAACTTCCAACTGAGTGATACCACGTGAAAAAGCATCCCATAGAAGCTCAATGACGGCCCTATATTCAGCCACATTATTGGAAGCAGGACCTAAGCAAGCGCCTCCTGAGGCAACTAGCTATCCTAAGGGAGAATAAATGACCCATGTAGTCGAAGCTAAATTACAAGTGTGGTGACTGGCGCCATCAGCAAAACCTATGAACCTCTCGGAAGATATCTGAAACAACCATTATATGGTATAAAAAACACAAATCGACAAACTAATGTACATAAAAATACATACAAGAAAATACAAGAAAAAGTGCTAAGCCTAAGCATAGTACTTTTTCAGGTAGAGCCCATTTCTAGGCTAAGCCAGCTTATTCCCATCGAAATCTATCAATTCATATGTGCCTTTATTTAATACTTTCAACATGATATAAGGTCCTAACCACATAGACCCGAACTTTCCTGCCCCCAGGGGTTCCTTGTCTTGGTCCCAGATCAAAACAAGTTCTCCCTCGGAGAAAATTTGAGGCTTGATCGATTTATCATATTGGCTTTTGACCCTATTTTTATGAGCTTGGTTTGCTGTCAGCGCATCTCTATGCTTTTAATCAAGGTGTTCTAAATGTAATAGACGTTCTTCAAGCTCAGTCGTATCTGGTAACACATGAATAGAAATTTTCAAAGACGGTATTTCACATTTAATCAGGGTAACAGCTTCTACTCCATGGACGAGTTGGAAGGGGGAGAAACCCATAGTAGTTTTTACATTGGCTCGATACGCCCAAAGAGCAAGGTACAGCATCATATTCCAGTTTGAATGGGATGCATTAATAGTACGTTTGAGGATAGTTTTCAAAGTTTTATTAACAGCCTAGACCTGACCATTGGCTTGAGGATAGAACGAGGATGAATGTTCCTGTCTAAATCCTAGCATAGTGGTCAATTCCATCATCATGCTATTTTGAAAATGACTGCCATGGTTAGTGACAATCACCTTGGGTATACCAAATCGTGCTATAATTTGATTGAACACGAAAAAAGCTGCAATTTCCCCGTTAGCTCTAAAGGTGGGCATTGCCTCCGCCCATTTTGTAAAATAATCCACGGCGATAATGATATATTTGTGCCCCCCATCCGAGGCTGGGTTACACGTCACATAGTCAATCCCCCACTTCTTGAAGGGGCCCAGTGAGATAACGGGAAATAACGGAGTGGGATGTGACCGCATCCTCCCGGTGTAAAGTAACAAGGATGATAGCACTTCATAGCTTCCACACAATCCTTAAAGATTGTGGGCCAGAAATAACCGGCACGTAATATATTCTAGGCCGTTACTAACCCAGATAAATGACCCCCACACACTCCATTATGGGCATCATTCAGGACAATCTCTGCTTCCTTATGGGTAAGACATCGACTCAAAACGGAATCTACCCCATACGATATAAAGTATCTCCTATGATGAGGTAGTTCTTAGCATGTACACGTAGTTTACATCTTTCTTCCCACGAGAAATCTGCAGGATACTTCAAATCCTGGAGATAGATAAGTATATCTCCGTACCAGGGATCAGAGGTGGAAATCAAAAAGATGTGCTCATCTGGGAATGAGTCTTCTTCAATGGCTACATCTTCATCTATTGGAAATTCTACAATAAGTTCAGCAAAAACTAAGGGTTTTTTGGATTTGGCGAACTAAAAATCCAAGTCAAACTCTTGGAGAATGACTATCCATTTGTTGAATTTACCTCCAACTATCCGTCAGGACAAAACATATTGAAAAGGATTAACATCTGCCACTACCATTGTAGTCCTTAGTAAGATGTAGTGACATAACCTATGAACAGCATAAACAACTACTAAGGCCAATTTCTTGACATGGGAGTACCTCAGTTCAGGTCCGGCTAAACCACGGCTAAGATAGTAAACAACATGCTCTTGGAGCCTATCTTCCTCCTGGACTAGGAATACCCCTATTGTCAACTTAGACGCAGCCAGATACAATATAAAATCCCTAGAGTAATCTGGCGAACACAACAATGGTGCCGACAACAAAGCTTTTTTCAATGCCTCGAATGCAAGTTGTGCAGTTTCATCCCATACAAATGGGGTGTCCTGTTTTAGCAGGCGCATGAAACCCTTAGTAATATTGGCATAGTTTACAATGAAAAATCGAAGAAAATTGGACTTTCCCTGTAGGCTCTGAAGTTTCCTGATAGAACGAGGAGGAGGCATATTTACAATGGCCTCAACTTTTAACGGATCCACCTAAATGCCTCTATTAGAAACAATGAATCCAAGCAGTCTCCCTGACTCGACACAGAATACACACTTGTGGGGATTCAAGCGAATTTTATAGTATCTGCATCATTCAAATATCAAACACAAGTGATCTGGAAGGTCAATCCTCTTACGAGAATGTGCAAGCAGATCATCAAGGTAGGGCTCAACAATGGCTTTGATATCATGGAAGGAAAAATTCATTGCCTACTGAAAGGTTGCCCTGGCATTTTTCAATCCAAAGGGCATTTTTTTGTATGCGAAGGTACCCCAAGGACAAATGAACGCATTTTTATGTTGGTCTTCCAGTTTTATTTGAATTTGATTATATCCGGAGAAACCATCCATAAACGAAAAAACTTCACTTCCCACGCAAGATTCAATAATTTGGTCTATAAATGGCGTGGGATAGTTGTCCTTAGGACATGCTTTGTTTAAATCTCTGAAGTCAGTACAAACGCGCATGTTCCCTTGCTTCTTATCAACAGGAACAGGGTTGGATACCCCTTCCGTCAAAGCTATGGGATAAATAAAACCGGCTTTCAATAGTTTTTCCACTTCAACCTTCACTGTCGCTGCTTTACGCAGGTTAATAGGTCTCAAATTTTGTGGAACAGGTTTAGCGTTAGGGTATGTTCAGATCTCGTGCTCGACTATAGATGGATCAATGCATGGAATCTCCTCACATGACCATGAAAAAATGTCGCGGAATTCGTTAAACAAGGTGGTATAGATGGCAATATCCTTAGGAGAGCAATTTGTACCGATATGTATATTTTCCACAAAGACAGGATTTACAGAGATGTTGATAGGGATGGTAGCAGAAATATTTGCCATATTCCCCTCAGCAAACATTCCTTCCCTAGGTAAGGGATTAATGGGCGTATCAACATATTCTATTAGTCTCACCTGAAACTATTGATTCTCTACCCTGCTTAGCTCTGGAAGAAAATAGGATCGATGATGAAGATCTTCACAGATCTTATCTCATCTACACATGGCTTCTAGAATGGCTTCATCAAAAGGTAAAACCATATCTAAACAATCCATCGAATGCAAAAAGTTTTATGCCCAAGCAGGGAGATAGACCTCCTCCAATTCCTCTGAGACTGAAAGTGGAACCGGAATGGGATCAATAGTGGTTTGTGTGATAGCTTGATAAGCTACTTCCACTGCCGATAGGGGCACTTTAGGTTCATGGTGGGTAGGGATAACCCATGGATCAGTCCTATCAACAATCATAGCAATGGACTTTCCCACACTGGTAGAACCTATATAATTAATAGGAGCTGGAAGATCGATTGTACCCATCAGTGATGCATACATTCCAGCCCCTAAGCTCTATGCAGTAGGTTTGACCTGATCAACCAATGGCACAGCGGACTCATTAGACTCCATGTGGCCTTTTTGAGTAAAATCGAGTTGGTCAACAGTAACCAGCTTCCCTTCATGTGGAAACACTACCACCCGAAAGATGGCCGATGCAATAGCAAACATGGCATAAGTCCAGCTTCTTCCCAAAAGCAAATTATAGTCCAAAGGTGTATTAATCACCTCTACCTCAACAGACACCGCTTTCCCTACCAGCTTAATTTCAAAAGTTGGTAGGATACCATGCGGACGGAATGACCTTCCGTCAAAAGCAGTAAGCAGGGTGTTTGATGGGACCATCTCTAGGGATCCAAGAGCTTTCCAACATGACAAGGACATAACACATGTAGAAGCACCCTCGTCAACAACTGCCCTTCCAATGGTCTTTCCACCATGGATGACATCTATTGATAAGGCTACATGGTAAGGTAGGCAAATTTTGACATCAGACAAGTGAAATTTCACCATGAGACTCGATGAGTCCATACTGCCTAAGGCTGCTAAGAGTGCATCCCGCTGGGCAGGACAACTCTGTAACACCTCTAAAGCCGACATTGCACAAGTTGTCTGGGATAATTATTCAACCATGGAATAGTTGGATGCAGCCCTAGCATTAGGATTATGCAAGGTCTTCTTAAAGACACCTTTCGGTCTCTTGGGCATAGTTTCAGTAGGTTTCTCAATCATGAGAGGGTTAGAAGTTTCACCTATAGACTTACCCTTCTCAAAGGTCTCTTTTTCATAGTTCTTATTCCTGGTCTATAGCAAAGTTGAAGATCAAACCATGTTGATATAATTGGGGTCAGGGGCATTTGGGGTGCCCCCTGCTGTATTTGAAGCTGAAGCTGAATTCTTCCCTTGGGGAAATGGATCCTTCAGGACAACCGGTTTTTGAGCTTTTAACAGCTTCTGGGCTTGTTCCATAAGGGAACAAAGATGGGTGAGGTGATCCTCATGGCACAACTTACAAGGAATTTCACCTTTTTCTTTTCTTTCTTACCCCCATCAGCATTATTTGCAGGTTTCTATTTGTTTTGATTTCCCTCCCCTTTCTTTCCTCTCTTCTTTTTCCCACCGGGCTGTTGATTGCCCTTCTGAGAGGTCTGTGCAAAAACATTTGCATTCTAGGGTGAGGGGGCACCCTTTGCTGCCTCCGTCGTAGAATGTTTAATAGACAGCTGATGGATCTATTTAGCCAAAGATTCTACACTGGGAGAATTAACGGACCCAACCACACCATCAGCATGGGGTCCAAGCTTAGGTTTCTCTGCATCGTGTGTTGGCCTCGGTGCCTCAGGGATAATCTCATACAAGATCCTAGACTAAGAGTAAATAAAATCTAATTGTTGGGCCTTGAGGATAGCTTCTTCCTCACTCGTCACTCCTGAAGTAGATACGTCCTTAGATATATAAGGCAATAATGATTTAAGGAACCATTCTAGTAAGAACTCAGGAGGAATAGTGGCTTTAATAAAGCTCTTTCGCCTCCTCCATTCTTGGATGTGATCCGAGATATGGGTAGCCTTGTTCTACCTGAAGGTAGAAAACAAGTTCGTTCCGTAATCATATCGGACAGGAAGCTAAAAGTGGCTAAGAAATGCATTATCCAAGTCCCAAAAACTACTAAACGCAGTAGAAGGCAACTCAATGTACCATTTTGCTACAGTACTCATCAATGTTCTTTGGAATAGCCTCAACCTAACTGAATCTTCATTCAGTGAGTTGGAAGAACACCATAAATGAAAAGTGGTGGCATGAGTTCCAGGATCTTCACCAACTTTGCCTTCAAATTTTGGGATGTCCGAGGGCAATTTGGTGGGGATAGGTGGCCAGGAGGGATCATGCCTCACCGAGTTGTTCATCAGTTTATACAAATCTGGCAAGTTTAACGTTGCCAATAAAGGAAGCTTAGGTCGAACCAGAGCACTAAAAGTGCCAGTCTAGGGATTAGAGGGACTTGCCCCCAAATTCCCATATGTAAAGGTGGGGTTGCCACCTGCCGCCGGTTGCGAAGTGGATGGGTTACTTTGAAACGGATTCCATCCATCAGCCACAGGATTGTTGGTATAAGGTGTAGTATAAGAGGTTTTGGGAACCCCAGTCGAAACTGTGGTTTGAAATACAGGAGTGGGTATCCCTCCGCTAAAAATCGAAAAGGAAGAGCTCGTGAACGGAGCAGAGACCAAGGTTTGGAAACCTTGACCATAAGGGTTAGTGCTTCCAAATTGCACTCCTACATAAGAGGGTGGTGGGCCTACATATGGAGTGGATGGGGGTATATGCTCCCCATTCCAATGAAATCCTTGGACAAAAGCCGAGGATCCTATAGGACCACTCTGGTCAATGTGTGTGAAATAGGTTGGAACTGTAGGTACTCTAGGAATCCTAGTGACCATACCACCAGAAGCACCTACTAGGATTGTGGGAACCAGTGGTTGAACCACTCGGCTCGCTGGAGTTAAGGGCATAGTAGGTATGCTTGATCTAGGGGTACTTACTAGGGGAGGTAGCACCCCTTCAGCCAGGATGGCTGAGGTGAAAATGAAAGACCTCTCTCCTGCACTAGACATTATTATGCCCACAGGGACACCAATAATGGGTGGATCAAAAGGATGAACCTGGACGATCACTGGATCGTTTAAGTAAGTCAAAGGTGTATTAAAATTCCTTGCAAACTCATCATCCTACAAGTCTTCTATCTCAACTATATTTAAATAAAAAAGGGTTTCCCTAAGTTCTGGTTCACCCGGAACTTCACTGACTCCTATCGGTTCAAATGAACCATTCGTGTCCAATCTCCACCTTTGAGGTGGAGGTGGAGGTTCCAATGTGATGAGAGGAGGAATTTTTTGCAACCTTCGTGACCTTTTTATAGGTTGGTCCTCCACGATTGTAAATTTGACAATTCAAACCCTAAGGTCAGCTAAACATAGACAAACCATAGAGCAATCACTATGAAAAATCCTAAAGTCTCGATAGTTAGCAAGGTTAAAAGATATGCTTTCCCAAAGAAAGCTGAAAGACAGTTGCTTAGCATCCTTGAAGAGGTTCTTAGGCATAAGTGGAGGAATCACCCACCACCCTCCTACACTTTCAACAACGGTTACCTTCCAAGCCTACCCAAGGTGAACCAAAAACAGTCTTCCGGTTTACCTATGTATGAACCCTAGATGTCAAGAGACTAGAGGATACCTTAACTATACCAACAATCTGGGGGGATAGTCACAAGCCTGATTCGTATGCATGGGCAGGGTAGCTGAGCCCAAAAATCTGTCTAGGACAGAATCTCAGACATGTAAAAATCTTGATTTATGTTTCGACAAGGAATCGGAGGGTTATCACCTCAGTCCAATGCCTCCACACGACCTCGTGCTTGACTCCCGTTTGAGAGGAGCTTCCCAAATACTATCGATAAAGAGAAGGATTTACCTATCGATTAGCCCACTATGTCTGAATTTAAATACTTATGGGGAGTTTACACTTCCTATCCCACAAGTCTAGCCTAAGCTAGTAGGTGTATGGCCCTAAAAGACAAAAATTACTAATAAATTTTAATTATTGTGTCTATTTTAAGGGCTATTTTTTAATCAGAAGGCAAGTGGAGTGAAAGACTATGATGTTTTTGACTCGATAAGAAATGTAAAAAAAAATTGTGTATACTTTGAAAGAAAATTATCACTACTTAAAAACAGGCTTCTCTTTCTTTTATTTTTTTGTAAATTATCACTACTGAGAATTGCCTCTATATGAGAAACTTATGCTTGATTGAAAACCCCAAGAAAAATGTGGCAGGTATAAGATTAACTCAACTGAAAAAAGACCCCCCTCTTCCCAAACTTAACATTTTAAACTCACTTTACAATAATGTTGTTTTATGTGAACCACTTTTGTAAAATAAGTAAAGTTCACTTTTACAATGATGTTACTTATAATATTGCATACAAAAATTAAAGACTTTAAGTCACTCACTTTTATAATTCATGTGAGATGCACTTTTAAAGTAAATTAACTTACAAATAGAAATTACATGCACTTTTCGAAAAGTAACTAACAAGAAGACTTGTACTCAAGACCTCAAGTTAATGAATAAAGAAACTTTTAACCAAGTGAGCTAATATTAAAAGGTACATAAAATATGGAAAGGAGGAAGGGTTTTTTTCTTACTCTTTTGTCTCAAAGTACATGCTTGTTTCTTTTCCTGTAAATCACTTCACATAAACAGAAACAAAAAAGTACTAAAAATAAACTAATATTCCACACTTTTGGGATTAGTCCTTGCTAGCTTTCCTGGAATGTCTATGTTTTCCCACTATTTTTTTATTTACCGTGATCATACAAGGCACACGACAAAGAGCATACACAATAGAGAAAAAACCATTGCCCTCTTGTTTCTAATTTGCCATGATAACACAAGGTGCACGACAAAGAACATACACAGATAGGGAAGGTAATAATCTGAAACAAAAAACAAGCTAGATCTAAAAAAATATGAGAAATTATTTTCAAATTAAAAAAAAAAGCGTCACTGTAACAATATACCTTTAGATCTAATGAAATGATCGTATCTAGGGAAAATGGAAACCTTTTTTTATCAAAAGGAAAATGTTTTCCAATGGAAACGACACTCTGGATGCCATGGAACACCTCTCATAGTCCAAAAATGCATAAAATTTTCAAAACCATAAACCATTTTAAAACTTCGACAACATTAGTTCAAGATCTAGATCATCAACGAAAGAGACTCTTTATAAATACTCTGATACCATGTTCAAGTACACGAGATTATTCCAAAAGACCAAACATCTAGTACAACCACTCACAAAAATAGATCACATATCAACACATCGATGTTTTCACGTGGTTTAAATCCTCTAAGGGAAGCACTCCATGACCCCATCCGAATATCTACTTGAGGCAGTTTATTATGCAAAAGAAAGAGAGTTACAAATGAGATTCTTATAATCGATCAACTAGCCAATGACCCTCCATGCTCTTTAAATAGATATCATTGACCAATCGGGTGTTAAGTTATGGATCAAAGGTAGTTCTAATCTAAGAGAAGATGAATCGTCAAATCACTTTATGTCTAGAACATATCGTGATCGTCAGATTAGATATTTACAAATGCATACTAATGCAAAATAAACTTAACACATTTTTCCTATTGCATACTAAATAAACATATTTGGTTGGAAACCAAGGAAACACAGTGGAGGATCATGATCAACCAAACACAATTAACAATTAAAAGCAAGGGAGAAACTAGGCCATGCAAAGCTATACAAACCAATAAAACTCAACAACTAACACCGAAACATTACCCTAATTTGTTGTTGGTGAGAGACCATTAGTCTTTGGGATAGCTTTGTTGTTAGTTAGAAACACACAGTCTACCAGAGATACATTGTCCATATGGAGTTGTATTGTCCATCTTACCTTGATCTAGCTAATGTTCTGAATTTATGTATTTTTTTGGGACTCCTGTGACTATGTGACAAAGTTACAAAAAGTAGGAAGAGATTATATCATAGTGAAAAAAAATCTGATTATTTTGTTTATTGTTGGAAGAAATGAAAGGCGTGGAACATTGTCCAAGTCTTGTGGCAATTTAGAAATAATAATTAAAAAGCAAAGTTGGTAATGAGAAAAAAATGATGTTTGGATGAGGAATGTGTTCTTTGTCTTGCTAGTTGGAATACTACACATACTCAAAGACTCGATATAGTAGAATGATTGCACACACAAATGGCGGTTTCACATGGCCCTTCTTTGTACTATAACCACATGTATCTAGAAAAAACAAGGTATGTGCATCACTAAAGAAACTAGTTAGACATCAAAACGAAGCTACTTTAAGTCATCAATTAATGGAAGAAAAGTTGAAGATTCCTACATGCATTTGGGTGAGTACATATAAGGTGTATGTCCAACCTTCTTTTGGTCAACATCGCCATCCAATAGATTCACATATCCACCAGTAGAAACAAGTTTGTGTTCATGCTTTAGATAAAATTGAAAAATAGTTTTCATATCCTTTTGTCAAACTATGGAAACTCGTTCGAAATGCCAAAGATATAAGTGGGTCGGAAACACATCGCTGGGATGGGATATACACGGAGCTCCATCTAAATCACTAACTAATACTCATCTGCAATTGTCCCCTCTATTCTGTGACATTCAACTACATTATCACACGCATTTTATATACCTCACATATGCTATGGTCCGACACTTTCTTCAAGATGTGAGTTTAAAAAAGGTCACAATTCCTCTCAAGTATATCATCAGAGTTGAGCAAAGTAATAACCCCCCTCAGAAATAATTCTATCTATCTATATCTACCGAGGGCCAACAGACACTGATAAGGTAGAAGTCATGTTGAAAACCCCTTTTATATTGTCACTGCCTCATAGAGTGGCTTCTTCACCTTTCTTGTTGATGTGCTCTCACTCGATAGCGCCCTCCTTAAGAACACACATGGATTTGAGAGAGACTGCACTACACATTCAAATTTCCTCTTATATGGATATGTGGATCCTCCTTACACTCAATGGCTGCTTCTCTACACAACTATATAGTAGTGACCCTTTTCTAGGAAATTCCTTAGAAACCTGGTGGGTTTGCCTTAATACAATAATTATGTATTCTCCTTAAAAGTTTTGATATGGAGCATATAAAACATACTCATCCTTCAAATCAAGGAGCCACATGCATATCCCTATGTAACTCTCTTTCTATACAGAACATGGTACTTAAACAATAGCAGACAAGCTTGAACTTTTGTATTGGCTTAGACTTCATTCAACCAGCAAAGAAAGAGGGGTTTCTTTCCCTCTTGAAACTATGGCTCCTTCATTTCAACCACTATGTGCCACGACCCTCTACATATCACTAATATATGACAAGCTTTCCTTCTATTGGCTCATCTACAAGAGGGTGTTCCTTACACTTCGGTGTTCCTTCTCTCTGACTCAATCATGGAGGGAGTCTCAATCAAGAACACATGTTTATTCACTTCACCCGTTTCATGACCTATCTTGGGTGGCTTAACTAGAAACAAAGAAAACAATAAAATCTAGTAATAATGGGACTTCCCAAAGCTAACAAACCAACACTCATACAAGTCAATGCACAGATCTACAAGTGGGTTCTCCTCCTACCCATGTCACGACCAAACTCAAACGACTCAACCTACAACAAACTAGAAACTCTCTTCTTCACTCAACTCTCTCACTCAAGTGTTGCTACTCTTTTCACCTTCAAGCACACCAAAATCAACTTTCTTAAAGTAAAATACAACTCTCATATGGAGCAACGATTATACCAAATGCCATGCTCTCAAAACTCTCACACACAAACACAAAACACAAAGATTTACATCCTAGTCCTACCTTCTATGTTATCTCTCTACACATATAGTAGATTAAAAAAATATTTCCATCATCCTGGGCCTCCCATGAGGGAGTTATGCCCAGCCACCACTAGGCTCTGGTACCATGATGGAAATGGAGGCAGACCAGAAAAGCTTGAAACAAAAAAACAAAAATATAATAAGGAGCTTTAAGCTTTGAACTGCTTACAATACCAAAGCCTCCAATCACACTCGGATTTAATAATAGTTTGATGGCCTTCAAGAGGATTCTAGTATTTCTATAGAATTTCAGTTGCTTCGGTATTTCCAGCTTGTCTTTTACCGGTGAGCCTTATTTACCAGATAGAATCATATTTAAGACGAGTATGTCCAACGTCAGAGACACACGACTCTCATTGGCATAAGGTATGGTGAAGCAGTGATGTTCATGATACATCCATGGTGTGATCCATGGTAGGTTCTTTTCTGGAATCCTGCTTCAAGAACTCCGATCCCAACATCCTTCACGCAATGCATTAAATTGCCTCCATCGTTTGACTGATTTTGAGGTTCTCTAAGTTTCCAACCCTACATCTTTAAGGATGGGACCGGTGTTTTAGATGGTGGCCAGTTTCAAATTCAAATTCAAACATGTGAACATCACATTTGGCTCCTTCTCTATTTCAAAATTTTTCTTTCTTTGCATTATTTGGGTGTGTGACTAGTTGTCTAGTATCAAATCTCTCTGCCTTGAGAGGTCACTGCAAGAATTATTTTTGTGAGCATCTAGTTATGTTTATAGTGTCTTTATTTGGTTGTGAAATGTCACTGGAACCTCCACACCGACATCAATCATCGATAGACAAGATGACCCTCCTTACACACATGTATTTCATGGAAAGAAAAATAAGGTATTTTCAACAAATATTTAATGTATTGTGGTTTTACTCTCTTTCATTGAGTTTGTTGTAATTACAATCATGGAAAGAAAATTAAAGTAGCAATGAATGGTGCTCTACAAAGAAATTATATAGATATCTAATTCAGAATCCACGACCTGACTTTAATATGCAGGGCATTCTAAGAAACCATTGGATTACTCGACAATTCAACTTTATCAAATTGATAGCATGACCTTTGCCTTCAGAAAGATATTTTCCTTGGAATTTTTCACTTAAGAAGGAACAGCTCTAGGATGCGCTTGTGATTGGAACAAAGAAGTCCTAGTCACTGCCAAAAGTGAACCAAGTTGCTTTCTCTACCATATTGATCAGATTCAATAATTGTCTTTTTTTATACTTGGACAAACTCGTCTTAAAGACGATTCTGTCTGGTAAATAAGGCTCGCCATGGATTCATGTTGATTAAATGATGTCGTGCCGCCAAAATTTCGACCGCTCATTTCCTCTTTGCGTGCTCTTTTTATCCAAATTTTACCTACATATTATGATGCCACATAATGAAAATGAAAACAACTCGATTTCTCTTTGTTTTATCTGTTTTCTCCTGATGGGTTCTTTCTACGTTGTGAGGACAAAACCATAAGGGTTTCTATTTCTTTCACAAGTGACAAGTAATAGTGGTTATACTAAGTAGGATGTTCGGAATGTGGTCGCCTTTGTTCCTCGAGGTATGAATGTTAGCGACTGCATGAACTCTCTCAGTTTATCAATCACGGCACTAGTTAGCTCTATAGTTGACTATAATGCAATGCATCGAGTTGTTTAACATCTCATACACCTAATAGAACAATATAATGTATCGATAAATTGAATAAGATATGGGTTTTCAAATAATTAATCATTTGAGTGCCAATGCTTGTGTTTGGACTACAAATGTTTTGTTGAATTGGACTCAAATAGTATAGATTGAATAAAACTTGTCTAATATAGACTTTCTATTTTTATGTTTTGGGCATCACTTTGTTGATTCAAAAATCAATTTGGTTGTTATTTTTAAAACTCTTGTTAAATTAGCTTCAAATTTTATTGTGTGTCTATCTCCTCACATTAGTGTTCTTACATATGGTATATATGGTTATTGAATCAGTGATTATTGATATTCATCTGGTGTCATTTTATGACCGTTTATTTAATTATACAAAATTTTATTCTTAGTAAATTTTAAATTGAACATTCATTTATGTCCTTGAACTATTTTTGGTTAGTAATATATTATACCATTTGTTGGCAATGAAGAGGCTTCTTGGAACATGTTATCTAAGGAAGATACACCAAAAGCATTTAAAGCATTGGAAAACAAACTATAATATATTTGGACCTCATTTTTGAAATTACATAAGTGCTGAAAATTCAAACAAAGAATGCAATGAATGTTTTTTGGAACTTGAATTGTCTAAGAATTTAACAAGTTATTGTCTAGATAAAGGAATTTTGTGGTTTTCCTATAAGTTTAGTTTTATGGGTTTGTGTATGAAATTTAATTAATCCATTAGGGCATCATCTACTATATATTTTCTTTAGAGGAGAGTATGTCTGACTTGCATTATGTTTTACTTTTTCAACCTGAAGGGAGCAATGGATAGAAATATTCCAATACTTGTGTTGTATATGGGCTGAAGACTGAAGCATTGAGTGGTCAATGTGGCTAGTACACTCAATTGAGCTTCAAAACAAAGAGACATATCATGAAAATTATGAGGGCAGTTCCCACTACATGCATTTTGATAAGGAATCACTTACAAGGACCTCAAATGAAGATGTAAGATTTATTATTTTAGTACATCTTCCTTATGATAGATTCATACAATCAGTTCAATAGCTATATTGTTGCATAGTTATAGATTCTAACTGTGAAAATAACCAATAAGAACATCTTAATATCTTGCACATTTCATTGAAATTTGTGCATAATCTTTTAACCATCTTACTTCTTTTTCTATTTGTAAATACTTTGAGGAACAAGGGTGTTATGATGTAAAATGAAAATTCTTCATCCAAGTAATGACACCCAATGTGTCGGTACACAAAAGGAAAAAATGGACAGAAGTAGCCAAAACACTATAGATGGGCATGACCTTTGATGCATCATCCTTCTACCAACCTGACCTTTTTTTTCTATGGCCATTAAGGTGAATACGCGACTATTACCATTGTAACCTGCGTATCATACGCGAGTATTGAAATTGCAGCTTGTGTATATATGTTCAAGGTTCAAAACCACAGGTTGCCTTTATGAAAGTCGTGTATCATATGCGATCTGCCAGTATTGATAGTCACGTAGGCCTTAAGCCAAAATTAAAAAATATAAACACCATTAGTCGAGGACAATTGGGCCCTTAATCATAACTATCCCAACTTCCCCAACCATCTCAACCTTGGTAACTTCTCTCTTTCCTCATGTATAAATACAGGGTAACGGTTGAGGCTAATAAATCATGAATTATAGAGAAAAGTTATGTTGGTGGTTTTCCTTTAGATATCCTAGAACAACATAACTCAGTGTCCTTGGCTAGCAGAAGAGCACTTGTCTTAGATGTTGGGTTGTAATCTCACCTCACTTGTTTATCAATAAAGAGAGTCCCTCTTCCGATATTGTGTCTTTGCACTCTTATATATTGTGATTTCTGAATAGTTTTATTATTTCATTATAAGAAAGTTATTTCAATAACCACTTATATAATATATAAGATATTGCAAGAAAGGTCTTACTCTTTGCAGGTGTTCAAGATCCCCTAGAAGTTGTATAAGCAATTTGAGAAGAACTGAGAAAAGCTAGCATCGACCATAATAAATAAGGTAGCCTAATTTCTTCCTATTTCTATTTCAAATTATGAAATGGCTGACTGTCTGCAAGTTAATTTAGTATGTTGGTAACCCCAGAGACCCTAGGTTATAAGGGTGTGTTTTCCTGAACAATAGAATTGGTGATTCCACTAGGGAGTCCAACCTGTTGTGGGTCCTTTCTTTAGGCTTCCTAGCCAGTTTTTGCTCTATCTGATTTTATGAGTAATTTGTTTTTATTTAACCTTTGATTTCCAGTATTGCATGTTCAGAGTCGATCTCTTAGTTTTTTTTCTTTTTGAAATATTTTGACAGCATACACGGGTTTCCTTGGTAATTGTCGCGTATTACCTGTTGTATATGCGGGTTTCTTTAGTAACAATCGCATATGGTACACAACATGCCCTGATGACAGTCGTGTCTTCTCGATAGTTGTCTATGAGTCCATGAGGTTCTTGTGTGTCCTTCTTTTAATGATTTCTCATATGCTTGTAAAGTCTCTTTTTGGCATGATACTGTGGTTTTAGGTCTGTACATTTCACTGTTTTCTTGATTAGTCAAGTTTTTTGAGTGATTTTGGTTTGACTTCTTCATTGGTAATGTGTTAGGTCCCTCCTACTTGGCATTTGGTCTGAGTGCTTGTGTTTTTGGGTCATTGATCAGTCCTTTGAAAAAGTGATATACTTTGGACTGCCTTTTTGCTAGTTTAAGTCAGTCAATCTTTCCTTCTTTTGGATCTATTAGTCCTTGGGAATTGATAGTTCCCCCAAGTCTAGTTTTTGAGCCATTTCTTCATGTTTGGGTGAAGTGTGTTATTATAGGGTCTGACTGCAATCATCTACTATTATATGATCAAATTGTTTAAACTCACTCAATTTGCATTTACTTGCATTCTAGTTTTTGAATTTTTTTGAAAAAGAAAATACAAAACACATTTGTGCATTTTTTGCATTAGGTTGCATTTAGTTTCTCTTTTCACTATTTTTTCTGAAAAAATAAAAAAAAATTCAAGTCTTGTAGTTTCTTTTTTTTTTAAATTTCATTAGCTTGCATTTTCAAAGAAAAATTGGCATTCTAGTTGCATTTACTTTGAATTGTTTATATACATCATTTTCTTTCTTTCTGTTGAGTCTATAACATCATACAGTCTCATTCCACTACCTTTAACAAATACAACCCATTAAAAAGAACGATTAATTAAAATTTTATTACTAAGTTTCTTTTTTTAGGCTCATACATCAACTAGTTCAAGCAAGGAGTTTGGACTAGGGAGCTTTAACTGTCCAAAAGAATTTGATTTCAAATGTAGTGGCATTTCATTAGGTAAATTCTCTTCTACAAGAGACCATATGGAAATCTCCTCTCACATAGGAGTTAAGCATGAGGCCGCATGAGAACCTGGTTGAGGAGATAACCCTCCACTTCCTTGTTTGATCACACATCAAGATTTTTATGCATTTGGGGATCTTGTCAATACCACCTCTTGGGCCCCATGTGGTTTCGGTGTTTACAAGGGTTTGGGCTCAGCTACCGTGCCCATGCATAAGGATCAGGCTTGCGACTGTTTCTCCAGACTCTCTGTGTATATTTGGTAGCCTTTAGTTTCATGACACTAGGGATCATACACAAGTGTTATTGGAAGGCTATTTCCAGTACACATAGGATGAACTTGGAAGGTAACCCCGGTAGACAGTTTGGGAGGGCGGTTGGGTGATTCCAGTGCTTTCACCTAGGAACATCTTCACAAGAATCCAAGTAACCATCCTTCAGTCTTCACTAGTTGGACATGGGCCCTAATCATCCCAGGATTTCCTTTTGAAGGTATACCTTATATCTGTCATGTCTATGTGACTTCAGGACATTTTTGTGAGTGTTGTTTGGTTTTTCTTTGTTTAGTTGGCCTGTAGGTGTGTGTGAGTCAAATTTATAGTTATGGAGGACCAAGCTCTTCTTAGGTCAAGAAGGTTGAAAAACCTTCCTCCATCTATTATAGTGGAACCTCCACCGTCACCTCAAAGGCGAAGACTAGATATTGATGGCTATTTTGAACCAGTAGGAGTTAGTAAATTTCCAGGTGAACTGGAACTTAGGATTAACCAAAAAAAAAAAAAAAAAACTACAATAGAGATTGAAGACTTGTAGGATGACGAGTTTGCAATGAATTTTAACCCACCTCTAACTGATCTAAACGATTTTTTTATTGTCCAAGTTCTCCCTTTTAGTTCACATTTTATTGGTGTTCCTTTTAGCAAAGATATATCTAGCTCTGGAGAGGGTATTTCTACCCCAACTTCAGCCATCTTGGCTGGTGGAGTCCCACCTCCCCCAGTTGGTGCTCCAAGACCAAGTGCATCTACTGCACCCTTTTCACCAAGTAGTCGAGTGGTTCAACCCTCGTCTCCCTCTACTGTAGTAGATATATCTAGTGGGGTGGTCACTATTATTCCCGGTGCACCTTTTACTTCCCCTTTCTTTATGCAAAATTCTTAGAGCGGTCAAAGTGGATCCTCCTCATTCGTCAAGGGTTTTCCGTGGAATGGGGGGCATATTCCCCCATCCACTCCTTATGTAGGTCTTACCCATGCATATGTGGGCATGCAGTCTGGAAACACAAATGCTTTTGGTCATAATTTTCAAACATTGGTTTAGGCCCCTTTCACGATCTCTTCCTTTTCTCTTTTCAATGGAGGGATACCTGCTCCTATTTTTCAAACTCCAGTTTCATTTGGAGCAGCCCAAACCACTTATAATTCACCACAAACTAGTAATCCACTATATTTCAAGTGGAATAATTTTTAGAGTAGTCCAACTACATCACAACCCGAGGCTAGGGGAAACCCCACCTTTTCATTTGGGAACCAAGGGGCAAGTCCTTGTACATCCAAACTCCTTATTTTCAGACCCCGGTTAGGACAAATCTTCCTTTTCTCACAACTTTAAACTTGCCATATTTTTCAAATTTGATGAATGACCCTGTGCGGCATAGTGCGGCATGGCCTTCTATACCTATTAAGTTACCTTCAGAAATTGCTAAGTTTGAAGGAAAAGCTAGCGAAGATCCAGGTGCGCACATAACCATTTTCCACCTTTGGTGCTCTTAGAAATAATTGAACGATGACTCCGTTTGGTTGAGTCTTTTCTAGAGAACCTTGACTCATGTTGCAACAAAATGGTACATAGAACTTCCCTCTGCTGCATATCACAGTTTTTTGGATTTGGAAACTTTGTTCCTCAATCAATTTAATCTTCTCGTCAGGTATGATGATGGCACAGACTTGTTGTCGAAGTTTAATCTTTCATATGTTAAGATCTTCCTGTCGTATCATGTGGATTTGTCAATTGATATAATCCATGGAGGAAAAACCATCAGATGTACTGTTGTTAACGAAGGTGATTCCACATGCATAATTTCAATGTCTTGTTGGAAAGCCTTAGGTTACCGAGATCTAGTTCCATCGAACACTCTACTTACTTCTTTCGACAGAAGGTCTTTCTGTCTGCATGGTATCCTACCGGATTTTGAGATAAATTTGGCAGGGAAAGCAGTGGTTGTTGAGGTAGAAGTAATTGATTCCCCATTGGATTATAACTTTCTATTATGGAGAAGTTGGACTTACGCCATGTGTGGGATCACCTCGACCGTTCTTCGAGTGGTAGTGTTTCCACACGAAGGGAAATCGGTTACTGTTGACCAACTCAATTTCACTTGAAAGGGTTGTTTGGAGACTAATGATCCCACAATACCTTTAATCGATTAGACCAAACCAAATAATGAGAGCTTGGGGGTTGGAAGGTATGCATCTTTGATGGGCACATTTGATATCCCAGCCCCTATTAAATTATCTAGGTTCTACGAGTCTAGGGAATTCTATCACGACGGTTGTCGATAGTACTGATCCTTGGGTCCTTCCTTCCTATCATGAACCTCAAGTGCCCTTATATATAGTGGAAGTAGCTTATCTAGCTATTGTTGACACCACTATTGATTCTATCGCGACTCCTTCTACAGTATTAGAGGAGTTGGAAGAATCTTATCTGTTCGCTTGGGAAAATAACTCTTTATATTCATAATACTGCTTAGACATGGTTTTTCCTTTTGATGAAGCCATTTTAGAAGATATGAGTGGGAGATATAATATTTTTGAAGACCTTCACCATAAGTCATACTTTCTTCCAGAATTGTGCAGAATTGAGAACCAAGAGTTCCATGTGAGACTGGAGGAGGATGTTGATTTGTTGATTAATCCTTTACCAAAGGAGGGATTATTTTCCGAGGGCAATATGGAAAATATCTTTGTTACCATTCCAATCAACATCTGTGTAAACCCTAAGGTGGTTGAAAATGTGCAGATTGGTACAAACTACTATACAGAGGAGATTTCCTAAGGAATTGTGTGATGTCTTTGCCTAGTCATATGAGGAGATGCCAATAATAGATCCATCTATTGTAGAACACAAAATCCGTACTTACCCCGATGCTAAACCTGTTCGACAAAATCTTCGAGTTGTAAATCTGTGAAAAGCGGTAGCCATCAAGGCTGAGGTGGAGAAGTTGTTGAAAGATGGGTTTATTTACCTAATTGCGTTGACGGAATGGGTATCCAATCTTGTTCTTGTTGATAAAAAACAAGGGACCATACACATATGCATTGATTTACATGACCTAAATAAAGAGTGGGGTACCTTCACGTACAAGAAATGCCCTTCGATTTGAAAATGTCAGAGCTACCTTTCAGCGGGAAATGAAATTTTCCTTCCACGGCATCAAGAATACTATTGAGTCGCACTTAGATGATCTTCCTTTCCATTCTTGGAAGAGGAGGGACCATCCAGATCACCAAGTGTGTTTTTTGCGTCGAGTCAAGGAGGCTACTAGGGTTTATTGTGTCAAATAGAGGAATACATGTGGATCCTTTAAACGTTGAGGCTATTGTAAATCTCCCTCCTCCTTGTTCCATCAGGAAAATTCAGAGCCAACAAGGGAAATCTAATTTTGTTCGGTGTTTTATAGTCAATTATGCCAAGATAACTAAGGGTTTCATGCACTTGCTTAAGCAGGACACCCAATTTCTATGGGATGAAACTGCACAGATTGCATTCGGGGAATTAAAAAAAGATTTACTGTCGGTTCCTTTATTACGTCCACCACATTACTCTAAAGATTTTATATTGTATCTGGCTGCATCAGAGTCGACTATCGAGGTAGTATTAGTTCAGGACGATGACAAGCTCCAAGAGCATGTTGTATATTATCTCATTCATGCATTAGCTGGTTAGAAACTCAGATACTCCCACGTCGAGAAATTAGTATTACCAATTGTGTACATTGTTCAGAGGTTGTGTCACTACATTTTACTGAGGACAACCACATTGGTGGAAGTTGTAAATCCTTTTCAGTATGTTTTGTCCCGACGCATAATCGGGGGCAAATTCAATAAATGGGTAGTCATTCTCTAATAGTTTGACTTGGATTTCCAATCTGCTAAATCTAAAAAATCCTTAGCTTTTGCAGAGCTAATCTCGGAATTTCCTACGGAAGAGAATGTAGTGGTGGAGGATGACTCATTCCCAAATGAGTATACCTTTCTGATTTCCACCTCCGATCCCTGGTAGGGAGATATCATTATATATATCCAGACTTTGAAGTGCCATATGTCCTTCTCACAGGAAGAGCGACGTAAATTGCATTTGAATGCAAAAAACTACCTAATCATTGGTGATAATTTGTATCGGAGAGGGATAGATTAAATTTTGCATCGGTGCCTCACCCATGAGGAGGTTGAGCATGTCCTAAATGATTCCCATAGCAGACCATGTGGGGGTCATTTATCTGGGTTAGCAATGACCCAAAAAAATTTACGTGCCAGTTATTTTTGGCCCACGATCTTCCAAGATTGTGTGGAAGCTGTGAAGCGCTGTCATCCATGCCAACTCTATACCAAAAAAATGCGGTCGCATCCTACTCCGTTGTTCTCATCATTGCAGTGGGACCCTTCACTAAGTGGCAGGTGGATTACGTGATGTGAAAACCACTTTTACCTTGTATACATCATTGTTCCTCCGTGGATAGGGCCTCCTTTTCATGGGTATATTAGTTTAGAACACTTTATTGTCTTTCTAATACCCATGCCGCAATTGTGTTAGGTTTGTGGGAGCCTTCTTAATTGTTTTTTATAACAAAATAAGACTCATTTTTCATCTTTTTACAAGCTATTTGTGTTTTTTGGCCCTAATCTAATTCCTAAAACCATACTAGACTACCGAGTAAACTTGTTTGTTCAGACTCGTTAACAATAAGTGAACGATCATCCACTTAGGTATACATTTACCCATTTTTTCGACCTTGTGGATTATTTAGGAAAAAGTAATACTCTCTTTTCTGTGGAATTGAGAAGAGTATCTTCAGGCATAGTTTAATCTCTTTTCCGGACCTGAGGGAATAAACTTACGGAAAAGGAACACTTGGTATGAACTTAGTTTTCTCTTTTTCGTTCTCTGGACCTAAACATGAAAAATATTTTGAGCGTACTTTATGTCTTTGTCATGATCGCTAAAACCTAAAGAACAAAGCATCGATTTTATAATTGTAAGCCCCATTTCTCGTAATCAAATGGATCTTTTTCAGTGTCACACTCATTAAAATTAGGCTATCTATCGCTTTTGAAATTGCGTTAGTTTGGTATTAGTTTACCCCTTTTTTGGACCTTTCCAACTAAGTACGAAAAAGGTATACCTTAGGATCCTTTCAGGAGCTCAAAGACTTCTTCTGTGGATTTTTTTATACTTTTCCAGACTCAGGAGACTAAATTGTATGAAAAAACACCCCCCCAGAGTCTTCTTCGGAGTTTTCAGACTCTCAAAATATGAAAACGCCAACGAGCATGTACTATTTTGGGCTCATAAAATCCACAAATAAGTGAATATCAATCATTATTCTCTCCCATATTCAATATTTTAAAAAATGAAGAGAGACTCGAGTTGAATTTCCTGGACTCGTTAAAATTTAACATGAAAGATAAGGAGGACTTACTCTCTTTGGGTTATAAATAGTGGTAGCATGTCCTCCTTGAACAAAACACTTTCGAAACTTTTTGATACTCATGTCTTAGTTTACACTTCCAACTCGGACATTACTTTGAGTTTTTACCCATCCACTTGTCCTTTATACATGGGGAATCTGATCATGTCTCCTACATGACAGATAAGTCTAGTTTTCCTGTTTGGTAAGTCAAAATATTCCTTGGGTCATCTCTGTGCCATGCTCACTGTTCAAGGATATATACCTTCATCTGATTATTATCCTGATTCCCATCATTATCCTTTATGATAATTACTTGTTTCTACCTTCCCACATCCAGTTTCTTAGTCACTCTTATGATATGTTGAAAGATTTATTGGCTTCCTCCTCACATCACGGTTTCTCATCAGCATCTCCTGAAGACGAAGACTTAGATTTTTAACGATGGTACCATAGGATTCACTACCATTATTGGTGAACTCCTTTGCTTCAATTGTCAGCATTACTCATTTACTGACATCATGTTGAGTTCCTTCCATGTTTGACTTCAGCACATCTATTCACATGGTAGGGATTGTAATGGTTCCTTTAGATTTGGATGAAGACCTTAGGTTCACCTCTATAACCTAGGTTACGCAAGATTGTGTTATGTTCAACTACACTGCTCCCAGGACAATTGGGCCCTTAATCATAACTATCCCAACCTCCCCAACCATCTCAACCTTGGTAACCTCTCTCTTTCCTCATGTATAAATAAAGGGTAAGGGTTGAGGCTAATCAATCATGAATTATAGAGGAAAGTTATGTTGGTGGTTTTCCTTTAGATATATTGGAGGCTCAGTGTCCTTGGCTAGCAGAGGAGCACTTGTCTCAGCTGTTGGGTTGTAATCTCACATCACTTGTTTATCAATAAAGAGATACCTTCTTCCAATATTGTTTCTTTGCACACTTATATATTGTAATTTCTGAATTGTTTTATTATTTCATTATAAGCATGTTATTTCGTTAACCACTTATATAATACATAAGATATTGTAGGAAATGTCTTTCTCTTTACAAGTGTTGGAGATTTCCTGGAAGCTATAGAAGCAATTTGAGAAGAAGAAGAAAAGCTAGGATTGACCATCATAAATAAGGTATGCTTAATTTCTTCCTATTTATATTTCAAATTCTTAAATGGCTGACTATCTACAAGTTAATTTAGTACGTTGGTCACCCTAGAGACCCTAGGTTATAAGGATGTGTTTTCCTGAACAACAAAGGGTTTGATAAAGCAACTTTGCAATATGTTATTCTTATTGATTTGAGCTCTTCCAGCATTCATTCAATTAAATATATGCATTGACTATAAACATTTTTGTTGGAATCCAACCATTGATGTCTCTATTATAGTTATGCATTTGTTGTATTTTTGCAACAAAAAAAAATCCTCCATTTTCCCAAAATCCATGCTAACATGTGCATGAGATTGGGAAATATCAGAAGATGAAAAGATACATAAAATATGCAATAATTAATTAATAGAGCATAATGTCAAAGATGGTTTCAAAGTCTGTGGGTAGGTTGCAATATTTGTGACTAGGATGCATTGTTTCAATAGAAATCTTGTTACAATATTTGTGACTAAGATACATTGTTTCACTGGGAATCCTGCTAAGTGCAAAACTTATTTACAACCTAGAAATTTAAAAAAGACCACAGATATTACAGTTTGTGCAATAGTCAAAAAGGAGAAAGAAAAACATAACTGTGGTAAATAATTCATGAAATCTTTTTCAATCACAATACGCTAGTCATCAGCTATCCTGCATTTTTACGCTTTAAAAACTCCTCAACACTTGTCAGAAAATACATTTTTATCTTTCTTGTTCACTATAATTAGGAAGCAGCATCACCTATGTATAGTTATTTCTATAGTTTTCTAATAAAATTGCATATAAACAAAACTCATTGACTCAACAAATAAAACATGTGCACCAATTCCAAAATTGCAATACCTGTTAATTGTTTCTCTCATTTTCAAATGTGAGTATTTGTCTTATGTCATCCATATTTAAACTAGAAGAGTTGAACAATGATCATGCAGATTTGTACATTGGTTAATATGATGTTTTACAATTTTGACACAATCTTTCATAAAACTTTTCTCTTTAATTTTATATTTTTAATATTGAAATTGTGTTTTGATTTTCTATTATATAAAACAAAATTTTAAACTTAAAAATAATAAATCACTTATTCAGCCATTTTTTGGTAGGTAGGATGTAATGTCCATTTTTGAAATTTTATTAAATGACCAATTTTTTCACTTTTTTCCCTATTTCAACCTTTGACTACTTTTGATGTCTAGGCCTCCAAATTGGTACAAATGCTCCCAAATATTCACAGAAGGAATATGAATGATATTAAGGTTTGAATATGATGTCCATGGAATCTTTATGACCCTATAAATGCTTCTGTAAACTTGTTTAATATTCTGGTCGAGGTAGGAGTTGTGGCTAGTAATTTGGGGTTCAAATTCCCCCGCAATGAATACTGAAAATGCCTTACCAAATGGACTCAATACAACTCGAATTTCTGAATGGAAGTAGGGGACATGTAAATTAAATCAATATGAAATTATATGCATCACCATTCAACTTTTAATGTCTTCTATAAATCCCTTAAATCAGATGCAAAAATACTAGTTTCAACCTTGGGGGAAATGATAGGCAAACTTCTCCAAATGCTATGAAACTCAACAAAATACATCCAAATTATTATGTACTGAAAATTAAACTCATACAATCCATCAATAACAGTACATTCATCCATAAACCATCAGTATTTCACTTATCCATTTGAATCTATCAACATTATATTGGTTCACAGTAAGGTAGTGGGGAAATGACACTGTTTCTTCATTGTTTAACATTTATACATGAAATAGTTTGGGTATTTCAACATGAGAGTATTCTGAACTTTAAATACGTAAATTCATCCATAAAACATCATTATTTTACTTATCCGTTTGAATCCATCAACATAAAATTGATTCACAACAAGATAGTGGGGAAATGGCATTATTTCTTCATTGATTAACATTTTTACATGAAATATTTCGGTATTTAGACCTGAGATTCTTCTGAAATTGAAATACAGAGCATTTACATCAGAACATAAAATAATGTGGCATTATAATCTCCCCCAAATAAATCAATAGCTCAACAAATGCGCCTCAATCCATAGAGTAAGAATATGTTGAGAAAACTTGGAATAGATGGAAGAACAAGCTGATCTTGTAATGTCCACGAGCTTCTCTGTAGCTTTCAACTATAACTTATGACTCCATTAAAATTCTATGAAATACCTGAGTGGCCTCTCCAAACACCAACTTGGATGGGAATATTTCACCCTCGAAATTGGCTATGGCGAGAACTAGTCATCCACTAGCTCTCTCAATTCACAAATGAAAATTTCTCAAATGATCAAAAGATCTTCTCTTGGTTGATTCTTGTATTGTATAAACATCCTTATCCTTCTAAGGTTACCAATCCATCCACAAACTCAATCCAATTCGAATTTGGGTGTGTGTTCATGATTTTCCATGTGTCCTCCCTTTCCTAGCCTTCCATCTTCCCCCAATTTGAGTAGGAGCCCATTGAGATTCCCAAACTCACATGAGAGCCCTATTGGATGCTCTATTTCGATATAACATTTCATATATGTCATATTCCATCCTTCAGGTCTGATTTGTGTCATAGGTGTCATAGCATCTTCATCATTGTTGTTATAGAGATAAGGAATCTATTCCAAGTGTCTCACTAGCTCCAAAATGCCTCTTCCTCTTCCATGGTAGTTAATACTCCACTCCAATTCGACCTTAATTGACCCATTCCAATTATATTGACCCTCTAACTCATCCCAATTCCCTTGGGATTCTTATGGATTCAAAATGACAAGAGGAAGATGCCATGTGGCATATAAAATCTAGCTTGTGCAGGCCCCACATCCTCCATGTGTCTTCATGATCAATTATCACTTTGATTTTACCTTGTATTTATTTATTTATATCCCTTATTAAATATTTATTCCATTCTAATGTTCAAACATTATTTATTATCTCCCTTATTATAATTCCAAATGTATCCATCCAACCTAGGGAACTAGTAGGATTGATGGAATTGTCCTGCTATGCAATTATTTAATTGGGGACATGACGAATACTCTCCACTCAAGATTGCTTGTCCTCAAGAAATTCCAAGTTTGTATGCTGCAATATATTTTTTTAATTCCCAAGTGGAATCCTCATTTGATACTCCTTCCTTTGCACCAAGTGCTCTGTTATGGTTCTGCCATTGATTCTCTTTAGCTGCAACCTGAGTAGTGGCACTCATGTACTGCAATTTGTGTTCCCAAAAGTAAAGAGTTGTGGATTGTGCGTATGTATATATCATGTAACATCACCACTAACACCAAAATGGATAAACAAAATCCATAAAAACCAAATGTGTGCAAATAATATTTACCTCCATATTTTGGAAACCTTTTCTTAACTTTCACCTCTTTTTGCTTCTGTATAATTCTGTGAAATTGGTGTTGAGTTACCAAACTTTGAGTTTCCTAATATTCCAATAAAATTTCATAGAGGAACCACCATGCTTGTTTCTTCACTACTCTGATTACAATCATCTTCTCAAGTGATGAATAAATATCCATTATTGCTTGTTTCCCCCACAATTGAAACCAATGAGACCAAAAATGATCCCAGGGTCCCATATGATCCTGATACATGCATGGTGTGAAATTCCTATGATGAAATGCCATGAAAACCAAGCATGTGAAAATTGAATCCATCTCTCAAAAGATCTTCCACATAGGAAACTGGAACACTGCTCTAGAAATATGAACTCAAATAACGGAAGGTTGGTTTGCTTTCTCAAACCAACAACCCAACCGCTACTCTAAGTGAGATGAAACCAAGCAATTCCAGGATCCCATTGCTGGTATATCACCCTTCCAAACATCACGAGTACAAAATATAGATCATGAAAGTACATAACATCACCATATAAATGTACATCAAGAAGGTACCTCATCAAAGAAACATGAAAGTGCTTATACCTCCAAGTAAGTAGACCACCATTTTCCAAGTGCATACAAGCTTCAAGTGACCAATCAAATATGCTCCAATGACATAGGTGAGAATCCCATGTCCTATACTTCTACTCTAGAAGGATGTGATATGCATTAAAATATTCATCCATGTATTCTTTCATCCAAGAAGTGAATGAATAATCTCTACTAAAATCTTAACCAAATAATGAGCAAAAAAACAAGAAGACTTCAAGTGGCTCAAGGAAGTATTATCAATACACCCATTAATATGTACATCATCATGAAATAACAAAGGATGTTTCTACCAATAATAATTTCCTTAATTCATATATCTCTTCACCCAAGTGTTGGATGAAGTTCCTCCAACATCAAATAGACTAGGCAAGGAGCAAGGAAAATCATGAGTCTCCAAGTGAATCAAGTTAACATCATAGGTGCACCCATGTAGATGTGGATCATCATAATGTAACAAAGGATGCTGCTGCAAATGTAAATAATATGTTTCTCTAATAATATCATCATAAAAAGGAGAGATATAAATTCCATACTCTTCATGTGGTACTAGAAAAAAGAAACCTTTCACCCATACTTCACTAGGATGAACACTGCAAAATTTGGAAGTGGAGAATGTAGGAGAAAGAACTAACTCACCCAAATGATCAGAAAGTGAAAAAATTTCATCATGTGAAGGATCCATAGGTTTAGGATTATGCACCTCCCTTAAAAATGCAAAACTTTCCTCATGGGTTGGTTCCAAGGGCATGGAATCATGCACTTCTCCAAAAAGTGTGTAACCATTTTCAAGAGGTAACTCAAGTTCCTCTTCCACCAAAATAAGTGATTGGCTCTCATCAATATAATATTCAAACAAATCAAGAACTTTCAATTTTCCATGTTTCTCATGATCCCTCATGCCATGATAATCCTCCAAGCAATATACCATATGAAAATCTGAAACATAGTAAGAAGAACAAGTATCTTGTAACCTCTCAAGAAGTTGCTCATTTTAAATTTGGAGCTTATGAATTTCTTCATTATTCTTCAAGTGGGAATCATGTAACCATTCACTATGCTCAATCACATTTTTTCTATCAAAAATCAAAGGCATGAAATTACCTTAGATTTTGCACATTTATCTTTGAATCTTCTCCATGTCTTCAAGGAATGATGTCTCCTCCAATGAAGAAAATTTCCAACAAGAATTTGATACAAATGCTTGAGTTTCATGCAGTATCATAAGGGACTCTTGGATTTTCTTTTCATTCATCTTTAAGCACCCTTCAATAAAATGAGGCTCTTTCAAATGAACCTCCTCATCCTCGTCCTTCTTTCTTGGACCAACTTCATGAATCTCAAGTGGTGATGGGGAAGTTGATCTTGTTTCTTCTTCAACTGCTACAAGGTCTTCATTTTCATGTTTAATGGAAGTTCGTATTGCAGCAACACTTTCAAAAGTGATCTCTATGTCACCAACATAGAGGTGTGGGCACCCATCAGTAGGTACTCCTTCATAGTTCAAGCATCCATCAGCAAATGCTCTTTGTTTCATTTCCAAAGTAGGATGTGTCTTGAAATGATCTTCAATATTTTCAATAGAAAATTATTCGTAATCATGTGATGTCTCTTCAGATTTTTCAGAGTCACTTGGGAGTGAATTTCGATCCTCTTCATGTACTACTTCTTCTACTTCACCTATTTTAGAACTAGGTGGTTCATGGGTCTCCTCCTTTTGCTTCTTTAAGCAAACTGATGCATTTTTCCCCTTGGTTTTATTAAGATAAATATATTTTCTCCAAATTTTGATATCCAACAATTTGAATCCTTTCATAACATTCTTGGTCGTTTCTTCAAAGATAGGTTCCGTGATTTTTATATGCTCCTCACCATCATATGAGGTTCCCTTTTCATCCCTAATCATAGTTTCCTCTTCAACAAAAGAACTTTTGGTTTAAATATCTAATGGTGGTCCCTAAATTATTTTCCTCCTAAATATCAGGCCACATTAGTTTCCAATAGCATTCTCTGATACCACAGTAATGTCCCTTTTTGATATTTTATTAAATGACCAATTTGTTCACTTTTTTCCCTATTTCGACCTTTGACTAGTTTTGATGTCTAGGTCTCCAAATTGGTCCAAATGCTCCCAAATATTCATAGAAGCTATGAATGATATTAAGGTTTGAATAATATCTTCAGGGAAGCTTTATGACCCTTTAAAGTCTTCTACAAACTTATTTAATATTCTGGTCAAGCTAGGAGTTGTGGCTAGTAATTTGGAGTTCTAATTCCCCCATAATGAATATTGAAAATGGCTTCCCTAATGGACTCAATCCAACTAAAATTTCTGAATGGAATCAGGGTACATGTAAATTACATCAATATGAACTCATATGCATCACCATTCAACTTTTAACGTCTGCTATAACTCCCTTAAATTAGATGCAAAAAGAGTAGTTTCAACCTTGGGGGAAATGATAGGCAAACTTCTTGAAATGCTATGAAACTCAAAAAAATAAATCCAAATGATTTTGTACTGGAAATTAAACTCATATAATCCATAAATAACAGTACATTCATCCATAAACCATCATTAGTTCACTTATCCATTCAAATCTATCAACATCATATTGGTTCAGAACAAGGTAGTTGGGAAATGGCATTGTTTCTTCATTGTTTAACATTTATAAATGAAATATTTTTTATATTTTGACCTGAGAGTATTATTAACTTTAAATACATAAATAACATTCCATTCATCCATAAACCATCAGTAGTTTACTTATCCATTCGAATCCATCAACATCAAATTGATTCACAACAAGATAGTGGGGAAATGACACTATTTCTTCTTTGATTAACATTTTTACATTAAATATTTCAGTATTTTGACTTGAGAGTATTCTAAAATTGAAATAAAGAGCATTTACATCAGAACATAAAATAATGGGGCATTAGAATCTCCCCCAAAGAAATCAATAGCTCACCAAATGCACCTCAATCCATAGAGCAAGATTATGGTGAGAAAACTTGGAATAGATGGAAGAACAAGCTGATCTTGTAGTGTCCACGAGCTTCCCTGTAGCTTGCACCTGTAAATTATGACTCCATTAAAGCTCCATGAAAGACCCGAGTGGCATATCCAAACACTAACTTGGTTGTAAATCTTTCACCCTCGGAATTGGCTAAGGCAAGAACTAGTCATCCACTAGCTCTCTCAATTCACAAATGCAAATTTCTAAAATGATCAAAAGATATTCTCTTGGTTGATTTATATATTTTATAAACATCCGTAGCCTTATAAGGTTACCAATCCATCCACAAACTCAAGACAATTAGAATTTTGGTGTGTGCTCACGATTTTCCATGTGTCCTCCATTTCCTAGCCTTCCATCTTCCCCCAATTTGAGTATGATCCCATTGAGCTTCCCCAACTCACATAAGAGCCCTTTTGGATGCTCTGTTTCGACCTGACATGTCACATATGTTAGATGTCAGCCTTCAGATATGATTTTTGTCATAGGTTTCATATCATCTTCATCATTGTTGTCATAGAGCTAGGGAATCTAGTCCAAGTGTCTCACTAGCTCGAAAATGTCTCTTCCTCTTCCATGGGAGTTACTCTTCCACTCCAATTTGACCTTAATTGGCTCATTCCAAGTATATTTACCTTCCAACTCATTCCAAGACCCTTGGGCTCCTTATGGATTCGAAATGACAAGAGGAAGATGCCATGTGGCATAGAAAATCTAGCTTGTGTGGGTACCACATCGCCCATGTGTTTTCATGATCAATTGCCACCTTTGATTTTCCCTTGTATGTATTTATTTAGCTCCTTTATTAAATATTTATGACATTCTAATGTTCAAACATCATTTATTAGCTCCCTTATTAAAATTCCAAATGTATCCCTCAACCTAGGGAACCACTAGGATTGATGGAATTGTCTTGCTATGCAATTATTTAACTGGGGATGTTATAACTAGATATTGTTCTTAGTTTATATGTCTTATTTTTCAAAGATTGATTTCCTATTACTTTACATTTTGAGTTGGTTTTGAGTTTTCATAGTAATAAGTACATTTTTTTTTATTATATACTTATAATGGTTTTAATTTATTTTATTTTATTGGTTTTAAAGTTTCTTTGGGCTTATTAGTTGTTATATATATTTAAAGTCTGAAAAACTTATAATTAATTTTATTCCAGGCTTTAGCTTTATGACCTAACCCTAGTTTTTGAGTAATTTTTCAAAAAAATATTCACAAAAGAGGTTCCTGTAGCGCAAAGTCAAAATTCAGTGAAATAAGGCGCTACAACAATCTTGAATCATTGAAAGAAGTGGTCGATGATCGTGGATGTTGCAGAGGAAAATACTGGAAGCTTGTAGAAACCTGTCGAAGACATGATATCACATGTTCATGACCCCAGTTCGTAATCATGACAAGTCTATGAGCATGTAAAGAGATCATTGAGAGAATCGTGGTCTACATTGACACGATTTTTTATTCTGTAAAGATTATTGGGAAATCGTAAACCTGCCTATCATGATTTTGTTTGGGTGCTAATTTTGTTGTTGCAGAGAAGGATTTTGAATATTTTTTGAAGTTGCTTAAAGAAATACACAGGATAGGGTTATAGTGCATAAATGAAGAAAAGTGGAAAGACTAGTAGATATGAACCCACTGATTCAATTTGGGCAAATGATTTTCCTGACTGTGTAGCATTGTTCAGAAGGGGTGGATGGTTCAATTTATTTGAAAGAATCACAGGTTTTAACCCTAAAGTTTCATATCATTTTTCTCAGGGTTTCATTAAGGATACAGTTACATTTGATACTTTGAAGTTTGAACTGATAGAGGAGTTGATAGAAGAAGCCACAGGTATAGCCAGAGATGGAGAGCTGTGGTTTAAGAAGATACCTTTCACCTTTAACCCAAAATATTTCCTCTTACCTGAAATCGAAGCCCTAGATTGGGGAAAAGGTGTTTAGTTAGACAAATTCAAGTCTGAGTGGAGGGAAGTGATTGGCATTTTGCAAAATTACATTACATGTGAAGGGATATTTGCTATAGTTTTCAAATACCATGTCAAGTTCTTGCAACATCTAAATCAACAACCCAAGATGAACTTACATTTTTTCTTCTTGAAAATCCTTCAAAAGATGTCTAACAGGATAAAATGGCATATGGATAATTCTCATAAGTATATTTTCCTTCATGGATTAATAAAACTAATTATTTGCACAGTCTTGCAGAAGAAGAGCAGAACTTGGGATCATTTTTTGTTTTGGTCGGCTTTCCCTAATAAGCAAGAAGACCAAGCTAAGAAAAGCCTGATGAGTAAGCAGTTTAGTTTTGTAAAAAGGTTTAAGAAAGACCTAGTTGGTGAACTGGTGCAGGTAATGTGCAAGAGAATTGTTCAAGAAAGAGAGTTGAAGATGCAGGAGAAGCATTTGATGGTAATTTAGAGCAGGATTTGAAGAATGATGAAGAGGTGTAGATAGTTGTTTCAAATCATGAGGAGAAGTTGGGTTTAACAGAGCAAAAGCAGAGTTTCATATTAGTACAAGAAATCGCAACAAGGGCTCCTATTGCAGCTAAAAAAAGGAATGATACTTTACAAGTCTCAAATGTAAAATTTCAAAGGGAAGCTCCTGTACAAGTGAAAGAAGTAAATTGGAGGCCGAAAACTAGAGTTAAGAACAAACTTAGACTGAATATGAAAAAGATTCTAAACCCTAAATTAAGGAAGGAAAAAATTATTGTGATTGAGGATTCTACATCTAAAGAAGATATAGAAGAGGAAGAAGACTTAAGTTCTCAACAATTTTATATTGAGAAAGAGAATTCAATGTTATTAGAGTCATTCCCAGGAAGTGATAAGGTTTTAGAAGAGCTCATCAATTGCATCATTGAACGAGGTATGTCTTCAGAAGTTCTTGTTGTACAAGAAATAGTTAAAGATGGGGAAGAAGATGACCTCATTTTTAAGAAAATAGATATCCCATGGTTGTCAGATAAAAATTCTACATTACAAAGGGGAATGGACATAGATTCAGAAACTGAAAACCTTAAGAAAACTGTGAAGCAATACAAATATCATACTGGTTTTCTTAGTGAGACCAATGATGGATTGGTTATGACTAATAGAAGACAAAGAGGAGACCTTGATGATATCAATACTCAGTATCAGGAATTGATAGCTGTCTCAAAAGAGGCTTTAAAGAGAAAAAGACAGACTTAGAGCCAGTTTGAAGAATTAAACCAAAAAGTTCAAAGTCTGACCTAGCAGAATGAGGTGTTATTGAAGAGGATTGAAAGTCTAGAGACAAAGCAGCAGTGAAGCAAAAGACAGTCACATGCTTTAGAAGGAATTGCTTTGTTGGCAGAGGCAGCCAAGAATCTTTGAAGGGTTCTAGTGACAAGTGTCAAGTAGTTTAGTTTGTAATAGTTAATAGTTTATTATGGTTGAAAATACAACTATTTTGGTAACTATTTCGAACCATGACCTAAAAGATTAGTTTTGACAGTTATGTAACCATTTTTATGGAAAAAGATAAAACGATAGGAAATGAGATAGAGGTAGGGTTCGAATTTCTCTTAAGGAGAGGCTTTAGAGCTGATGTATTTCAAGCTAAGACACATGACTCTTATGTAAGCTTGAAGACTGATATTGATTATATACATACTGATAAGCCACTTTAATTGTCATGCTGGTTTTGTTTATGATCTGTCTAATTACTTCATATACAATTTCATTTCTTGTTTAATATTCTTTACTCGTGAAAATGCTTGTATGTGCTGGATGAAATCAATATTATATTTGTAATCCTTATGGTTTATTTTTTTATGTGTTTGATCCCCAGCTCTTCATACTCATTCATAACTTAGTACTTGTATTAGCTTGTTAATGTTTTGACCTTCTTCTTGATAAACTTTCAGACCAAAACCATAAAAATCAATTTCATTTTATTTTATTTTTGAGATTGTGTTAGCTTGTTCTTGT
>LPNX010826023.1:136337-164930 GCA_001517045.1 Pseudotsuga menziesii | reverse complement strand
ATATATATATATATATATATATGTTTTCTTATTATTAAAGGATTTTTTAGCTTTCCGTAGAAATTATATGTGTGTGTGTGTGTGTGGCATGACATGACATGACAAAAGGTAAAATGTAAAACATTTACATAGAGAATTTTATTTCCTCATTTTTGTATAATGTGTTTTTATAGTTTTAATTCATATTTTCAAAGTTGTTGGGGGCATTTTAGCTTTTTAGTTTAGGATTGATTTTTTAGTTTTTCATAAAAAAAAATTATTTATATATGGATGACAAATGGTAAAATGTTAAACATTTACTTAAAAAAATCTTATATACTCATCTTTTAATGTGTTTTCATTTCTTTTTAATATATTTGTAAGTTGTTTTAATAATCATATATATATACATATATTTTATGATTTGAATAAATGTTTAAATATTGTTGAATAGAAGGAGGGTCTATAAGGAGCTTCTTGTTAGCCAAGCCTTTGTAGCTAAATAGTAAGATATGAATGACTAGGGCTATGTCTAGCAAAATTATCTCATTTTCCTTATTCTTTGAATTAGATTTGGTGGACTCCCTTCCTCAATTATTTGAAGTGGGCACCATTGATTGGGCAGAAATTTGTCTCCAATCAAGTCACAAACGGTCTGTGCTCACAAATTGATTCAAAATCTTCATTAGACTTGGTGGACTCCCTTCCTCAATTATTTGAAGTGGGCACCACTGATTGGGCAGAAATTTGTCTCCAATCAAGTCACAAACGGTCTATGCTCACAAATTGATTCTAAATCTTAGTTAATGGAGCCCCATATGCTTTAATATGCATTTATAGTCTTTCTTTTTTTGTTTCTATTCTTAAGTAAGGTGAGTAAGGTGCTTGCATTGAGTTTATCATGTTATTGGTATACACTAATAATTAATTGATAATAAATTTAATTTATTACATGATAAATGATTTTTTTCATGGAGTTTATCATATTATTAGTATACACCAATAATTAATTGATAATAAATTTAATAGATCACATGATAAATGTTTTTTTATATGTTTTTATTTCTAGAGTTTTTATGCTATTGAAATATTTATTAACAAAGTCTAAAACATTGTATTAAAACATAGAAAACACTGTCACAGCTTTGGCACCTCATGATTCTTGTTTTATATTCAAATAATAAGTAGAACATTTTGGTCTTTGTAGTTTTTGTTTTGATTTTGATTTCCTTTTCCTCTAATATACTTCAGAAGATAATGTTCACATAGTAAAAGGATAATGTTCACACAATAAAAGTACAAACGTGGTGTACTTCATTTGCGTTGTAACTTCCATTTATTTTTTGTCATTAAACTTAATTTTTCCACTGCAATGCACTGTAAAGGACATTCACAACTGTGTACCATCGCTTAACTCTATCCACACGTAGTTTTCTGGTTTTTTTTATGAATCTGTAATAAGGTGAGATCACATTAATGAAAAGTCTCCGGTGTACATTCACGCCTGGATGAAAGCCAGTACTCATTTGTCATATTTTAAATTGATGGTTGGGTTACAATAAGGATGGAGTCCCTTTGACATCCAATCCAAATAGGAAGAATCAAACAATTATGCTTTTTTAAATATTACTCTTGTCTCTGTCTCGCCATTAAATATTGGAATTTGACAGCCACCACCCTTTCAGTACACAATTTCAATAAGTTATTTCCATTCAAAGCTAATTTACTACGACAGGTGAACCGTATAGTATGACGTAACGAACTTCGTGCTTGATACAAAATGCTTGAACTAATATTCCTTAAAAACAACAATGTGATTGGAATGTCAATGGAGCATAAACAAACATTGGATACTAATAAAAAGAATGTAGTAATGTTGGGTAAGAAGCAATATAGTAATGTTCGGTAAGATGCGCAAAAATATTGGGCTTGAATTGCCAATGGGATGGGTAAGAGAACTCCATAAGCCTGAACTTTCTTCCATCAACTCATGTTGTAGAATGGACAACTCAAACTTTATTATGTAAAGTAAGTTATAACTACACCAAATGTATGGGATTGGTATTGTGGATATCATGGATGGATGATTTCAAAATGAAGAATATTTGTAAGGAAGAGTTGTTGTACATACAAGTTTAGATATGTGTATCTTGTTAATATCAATTATGGGGCTTTTAAGATTGGATTCACATTAGGTGATTCTTAATTCGATAAGAAGATGATCTTGATGGATTGATTTAATAGTGAAGGGAGGTGGGTCGAGGCATGCTAAAAGTTCTCTGTATGCCTTCCTTCTTAGGGACCAAAACAATAGTTGATTCACAAGGAATGAACTAGGTTAAATATGACTCTTATTTAGCAATTTTTATTTTTTTATTTAACATCTTAATTTTTCTATTGTAGTACTTTCTTTGAAAAGAACAACACAATACTACAAATCAATGGAAATCTTAATTGCATGTTTAGGAGCAACCATTGAAGTTCTCCAAACAAATTAGAATACTTTGTTAAAATGTTATCCAACCTCTTTTGTGCTTCTTATCTTGTTCAAATCCTCCAACTTCTTATCTTCCATATTGTGCAAATCCTTCTACCTTAGACCCAAATTCAATAAGCTTGTGCATCTAAGAACCATTCTTTATGACCATCTTGGAGTATGACCTAAAATGCCAATTGATTGACTAAAAGATCATCTTCATGTAAGAAACAAATTAACACCCCAAAACCTAGAAACATATAATGTAAATGGAAATGATTTCAAAAAATCAACTTTTATTTACATGTTTTATTTAAACATTATGATATAGTCATCTAAAAATAATATAAACTAAAAATAAGTATATATATATATTTTTTTTTCCTTAAATAATAAATACAACTACTAATAATAATAATATTTCATTTCATATTTGTAAATATGTCTCCATTCTTATAATCCCTTTCTTATAATCACTTATATATACAAAGCTAGATAAATACTACAATCCCTTTCTTATAATCACTTATATATACAAAGCTAGATAAATACCATAATCCCTTTCTTATAATCACTTATATATTCACATGGTGAATTTTTTTTAAGTGTAACTTATTATTACTTTATTTTATCATGGGATAAGGGACATGGTGGTTTTGAGATAAGAGTATTTACGAGGTGAATTTTTTTTGAAGTGTAACTTATTAAAAATAGTATGTTTTAAAAACCATATGTTTTAATGAATTTTGTTAATTAATAATAATATAGAGATAGTTAAATAAGTTATTTGAAAAACTGTTTTTATAAAGTAAAAAAGTTAGAAAATTTTAAAATATTTTACATGCAGTATAGAAGATTTAACTGTATCTTAATCTGTTTGAAACCTAACCACCCACAATACTACAATAATAACATTTATTACTCTACTACATAATAAATATAATAAATATTACATTATTATGCTTCATCTACAATGTAGCTCCAGTTTTTGTCATTACTACACACTCTGAAAGAACATTCACGACTTTGTACCATCCAATCCAAACATGAAAAACCAAACAATTATATTTTTCATGTTTTAAATTGATGGAGTCCCTGTACCATCCAATCCAAACAGGAAAAACCAAACAATTATATTTTAAAAAGCCTCTCATATTATGCCAGCTCACCCCTGTAGTGTGACGTGACGAAGTTCGTGCTTGAGACAAAATGCAGTGATTGCATGAAGTAAGATTCCATTAAAAAGGACAATGTGATTGGAATGGAGTATAAACATTTATATATTCAATGGATATATTAATATTAATAGTGGGCAAAAGTAATTGTTCTTGGGCATGTAGTATTAATATTTTTATATTAATAAGTGTTTTAATTTTACAATTTGGGATGAATGAGAAAGGATTTTTTTTATGTTTTTTTTTAAATTGTATGAAGATGAGATAAAATGGATAACTAAGAGTTTGTGCTACTTAACTTGTAACAAGCCAATTCTTATTGTAAAGATTTATATGATGGCAATCATTTCTAATTTGAAACAAACATTTATAAAATGGATAACTAAGAGTTTGTGCTACTTAACTTGTAACAAGCCAATCCTTATTGTATTATGCATATATACTACATATGCCCACTCTCATTTCTCCAATTTCAAATTCCAAAACTGTTATTATGGTTTTATAAAAATATATTGTAAGAAAATTTTATAAAAATAGATTATTATTATTATATTAATTAATCAATGTCAATCTCTGAAGTATTAAAAGCTTTTCTTTCTTCAAGGGCTTTGCACCAAAAAGTAAGTTAAAGAAACATAAAATTTTGTATAAGTTTGTCCTAGTTTTGTTTTCAGAGTTTGGCTCTTTTGATGAATCTTATGTTGATGGTTGTTGTGGGAGTGGGATGTTGATAAAACTAAATGAGAACCATTACTTCAGGTTATGGATGGGAGGAGATAAAGGAAACAAAACTTGTAGTATTTTGGGGATTTTTTCAGCCAGCAAATGTGGAATTGATTCTCTTGTTATCTTTGGTGACTCGAAGGTGATAATTGAGAGGGAAAAATAAAACTTTAACTTACAGTTTCTTCAGTTGAATAATTGGTGCAAAAAGGTCAAACATTCTGATCAAAATCTTCAAATACACATCCCTTATGCATATTTCAAGGATTTTCAACTATGAAGCTAACAGTTTATCTAAAGAAGTTGTTAAGTGTGAAACGGAACCTTGTTCTATCACGAAATTGAGGATGGTGTCATCATACATGAAGGATCTGAAGTTTTAGATCAATCCTCGTTATTGCATATGTTTTTTGTCTTTTCAGTTTGAAGTTTTTTTTGTTTATTTCTATGTAATTGGCCTATGAAAAGTCACAGCCAAGATGTATTAGCCTATTAGTCTGTTTTTGTAGAGACGATTAGAGCTACTTTGAAAAAGTTTAGTATTTGTTTTTTATGTGGATAAACTATTTGAAGTCTGTGAAAGAGTTGTAACTGAGATATGGGAAGCTATGAGTCTGAGAAAGTACAATTGTGAGACATTTTTTTTTCATGAATATTAATAAAAAAACTTTTTTTCTTTGCAAAAAATGTTTTAAAGGTATTTTTTATTTTTATTTTGAATAAGTGATATTATTTAATTTATATGAATTTTTTAATAGAAATAATAATTATGTGTGTGTAAATTTTGTTTTTAATATTTTTATTAATTATTAGCATTTATAAATATTTTAAAAATTTTAATAATATATTAACAATGTTTGTCCAAGTTGCTAGGATGTTGAGATGCTAGAGCAAAGAAACAAAGAAACAACATATTCAAGAAGTTACCCCAAATTTTAGGAAACATTGAAGGATAAGTCAGCCTCTTCAACATAAGATAACCCACCAAGAATACTACAAATTTTATATTAGAATAGTAAAAATTTGAAAGTTGGAGCATAAGTCATTAAAGTCTTTAATTTTATAATCTAAAGATTAATACAAGTTTACAACATACATCAAGTGAGTTAAAGCTAAATAGAACCATACATAAGTTGTAACTGATAAAAAAAATTCAGAAATACAACCATATTGAACAACATTTAATGAAATTGAAGTTACTCAGAAGGAATATAATGGATGGCATGGCCCTTTATCATTTAATTTTTATTTGTTTGGTTAAAATTTGTCAAAGGAATCATATGGACGCCATTTTTAGGAAGGAAATGTTTCTCTTGTGTGTTTCTTTGAGTTTCCTTTAAACAAATATGTGGGGAAACATTTCCAATGGAGTTTCCAAGTTTCTAAAACCTATGAGGACATGTAAGCATCTTTCCTACCCTTGGAAATGTGTATCCATATAACACTAAATGTTATTAATACAAAATTTAATATTTTTAACACAATGTCAAAACAAAAACCCTAATTCTAATACAATCCCATCCACCATTGTTTAAATCATGAAGATTATATATCACTAACCATGTTATATGCATACAAACACAAGATAACAGTCTGCGATCTTATGGGCGACTCACTCATATGGCAGAACAGAAATGGCCATAAACTTAGACATGGGATTGATCCTTGGCTTGGTTATTGTATGGATCATAGACTCCCTCGGAGTATGATTGTTCACCTTTCCAACCGAGGCATTACTTTCCTTTATCAAGTTCAAATTGATCGTTTTCCCACATCTTCTGTACAGTCTTGGATATCTGCAGAATATCTAGATCTTCCACAGGGTGGCATTTCCTCATGGAATAAGTTTGGTATGAACCTAACCAAGAATCATATTTTCCTAACACATGAGGAAGATAACATTATATGGGCAAAAAATATGGTCAATGGTTCATACAATCCTCACCTGGGATATCATGCTTTCTTCTCTTGTGAGGATCTCCATGTTCCCACATGGTCTTGAAATATTGTAACTTCAAAGAATATTCTAAATGTATTTTACTGATCTAACCCAAGGGAGATGTTATTATTCCTTCATTGCGGTGTTACTATTGTAATTGGTCATCATAGATTCATGAGGTAAGGCCTCCATTGTAAGTAGGGTCATTAGTACCCTAATGAATAATATAAAATATTGTTTTGAGTCTTCCTAGGTGAAGTCGGCCCAGACATTTTAGTTGGGCCAACTTGTTTAGGGTAAAATTTAGTTGGCTCAATGTGTATAAATATAAGAGTTGTGCTTCTTATTTGAACACATACTCACTCACTTGTGTAGCCCATAGGAGAGAGAGAGAGAGGCAGATCAACAAGGAGGATAATACATGTTTTGGGTTTTCATCTTATACATCTTATACAGAGGAAGTTTTGCTGGGTTTTATTCCCCTTAAGAGGTTCCTGCGATAAATATTGTGTCTATATTGTGATTGTGTTTCTTTTAGTGATTTTACATATGCTACTATTGTGAATTTGGATTGAACAATAATGATATCCAGTCTATCATATCAAATCTTAACATGGTATCAAAGTTAGCCTGAATAGGATAACTTTCACAAGGTGAAACTCTCTCTCCTCCCTCTCCGGAAGAAATTAGGGTTTCTGTAAAATTTGGAATTTGGAAGATCTGGTTGCATAGAAATTTGTGCCTCCCTAGAGCGCATCTACTGAGCTCAAGATCAAATTTTTTGGGTGGTTTAATCTCCGAGAAAGCCAAAACCTAGTTTGTCCTTGAACCAAAAAACTGTAGAAAACAAAAACCAGAAATTCTGTAGAGCTGCAACCTCACAAGTAGGATTTTAAGGGTGAGGATTTGGGATCTCTAGAAATCAGTTGGACCAACCAACTTGCCTTAGTCAAGTGCATATCCTGGTAAGGTCAACTTTTCATTTTGAGAAATTTCAGTTTTTTAGTGACTTACTGGACAAGATGGCTCAAAGCACTAAGATTGAGGATAAACTGGAAGGCACAGAAAAATTCCTAGAATGGAAGTATGGGATTGGTCTCATTCTCAGAGAGAATGGCCATGAGAAGTACATCAAGGATGAATTTACAGAACCAACAGAAGTTGAAGCTAAGGAGAAGCATGAACAAGATCTAATCAAGGCAATGAGGATCATTGTTGATTCTATTAAAGATCACTTGACCCCTCAAGATTCATCTAAGAAGACACCAAAGAAAATGTATGATGCACTTTCCAGAATGTATGAGGGAAGGAACATCAACAGAAAGATGAATCTAATATCTCAAATGAGATGTGTGACCTTGTAGATCAAAAACCCACCAGCTATGAGGAAGTTAAACAGAAGAAAGAATGGGTTGAAGAAATGCATTTAGTGGTTTTCAACAGTTTAAAGCACTCGTCGAGAACCAGAGTGGTCATCGCATCAAAATCCTAAGAATGGATAGAGGCGGTGAATATGTTTCAAATGAATTTATATTTTTTTGCAAAACTCATGGCATACAGAAGCAATTCACTGCGCGGTATACACCTCAGTAGAACGGTGTCTCAGAAAGAAAGAATAGAACCATTATGGAAATGGCGTGCAGCCGAGCATTTGCCAAATGAATATTGGGTTGAAGCAGTCGCAATTGCTGTATATATTATGAATCGATGTTCAACAAAGAGCATGAAGAACAAGGTTCCTCAAGAATCATGGACAGGTATGAATCATAGTGTTTCTCATTTAAAATTTTTTGGTTGTGTCGCATATGCTCATGTACTAGATGAGCTAAGAAAAAAGTTAGACAAGAAGGGACAAAAATGTATTTTTGTTGGCCATTCTGAAGACACAAAAGCATACAAGTTGTATGACCCTGTTGCAAGGAAAGTAATTATTAGTCGCGAAGTTCAATTTGTTGAGAATGAATCATGGGATGGAACCGTCGAGAAGAATGTCAAGAATTAGAGGAAATTTCAACTCAAAATGGGCCTCCTAAAATGAACTAATAAAATAATAGTTAAAATAATAAAATAATATTTATTAATTTTGGAGGAAGAAAAGAAAAAAACTACTTTTTTTTGTATTTTTGACATATCTCCCCGTGTTTTTAGTCAAATTTCAATCGGGAGAGCTTGTTGGATGTGGAATTAAATTCCCCATCCAACGAGCTCTCCCGGTCGAAATTTGAGTAAAAACAAGGGGAGATATGTCAAAAATACAAACAAAAAAAGTAGTTTTTTTATGATATTTATCCCCAAATTTATATTAAAAAAGTGTTTAAGACCTATACGGTATTTCAAATTTAAATAAATTTCATTGGCTAACACATCATGACATGGAATTTGAATAAAAGTTAAAAGGCCCATTTTGAGTTGAAATTTCCTCTAATGATTGTGTTGAATCTCAAGCATGATGACATGACGGAAGAAGTGGTTCAAACACCACAAGTAATTCAACTAGATGTAGCACCGTCAAATCCCATGACATCGCAACATGGTTCAACACAAGGAATATCAACACAAGTCGTAGCTCAAGCTACACCGACAAGCACTCCAAGAGGATAACAAACTCCATTAAGCAGTTCGACATCAATAGATCCAGTGAAGACAAGAATTTGTATGAGATATATGAATTTGGTAGACCAAAATCCTTCTCTCTCTTTGCATTGTTTTATCAAATAGATGATCTACTAACATTTGAGGAAGCTATTGAAGAAGAAGTATGGGCACAAGCCATGGATGAAAAAATAGAATGCATTGAGAAAAACTAGACATGGGAACTGGTTGATGTACCAAAATGTTGGGCTATAGGGCAGACCCGGGCTTTATACCATTAACTTCGCACCAACAAAAGACCCATAGTGTTGGCCCTTTCGGCAACAACCTGCAAACAAGTTGCAGTCTCACCCGAAACAGCTATGGGGTGCCGTAGAATCAGGTTTCTGCAAGCAGAAGAGGGATATTACTGTACCTTTAGATTCTAACAATTATAATCATAAAATGCAGAGCTTTAATAGTTACTTATTTAGCTTCACGGTTAGATAAACAAACAGTGCCTTACTTAACCCTTTACTGGGAATTCCAGCGAAGTTAGTATTTAGCAATGATCTTACTTATCAGTTATATATTTATCAATGCATAAAAGAACATAACAACAACACAACAAAAACCACAACACACGATATAACGTGGTTCACCCCTAGTTTAGGGGTTACATCCACAGAACTGTGTTTTATTCAACTCTTTACAAAAACCACAGTTCTGATCTATGCACTCAGCTGCAAATCCCTTCAAGTCCTCAAATCCATGCACACAGCTGTAGGCCTCTATGCACACAGCTGCAAATTTCCTTAATCACCCAAAATCCTTTGCGCACACAGCTACAGAGGTCGTCCACGAACACAGCTGGGACTTAACCTCCTTACAAAACAAGCCTTAGCTTCGCATCAATTCATATTACATCAAAAGCCTAACCTGACTTCTTTACAAGAGTGCTTATTTATACATTGCACTTATTACAAAACCATGGGCTTAAACCATGGGCACCCCGAACCCTAAACCCTGGACTTAAACCATGGGTTTATTACAAAAAGAGGACTTTGACTCAACCCCAACACCCCTAAGACTATTTTGAGTCATAACTCCACTTACAAACTCCCATAAACCCGCGGAGTTACCCACCTTAAGGACCGTTAGGATGCGCGCCCCAACAGGCCCCTAAGACTCACCAGTGTCCCGTCCCGGGACATTCATCTGCTTTTCTAGTGGTAGAATCTTGTTGGCAAAACATAGTGCACTGCTTGCTGAAGCCATACATGCAGTTGTCAGCTGCTTGTTCCTTTCCTTCATAATATTTATGCTGGTTAAGGCCTTCTGGATCTATCAGCGACCCCATCCTTCGATCTGCTTGCCGAACATTTGACCATCCACAACTTAGGGTCCCCAGAATTGTGTGTCAAGGTGCATAAGATAAACAGCCGCCTCGGTTCTGCCAAAACAGGAGGATACATCTTGGGATGTTTCATAGTTTTCCTGTGAAGACCGGTGCTTTTCTTCATGCGGCTTAGAGCGCACTTCTGCCTTTCTTCCTTCCTCTTAGAGAAAAATTCTGCCTTTCTTTGTGCCTTGGTCGAACATGGTTGCATGGGTGGATTGCTCAGAAGGTACAGCAGACCTCTCTCCCTGACCACTCGAAATAACTCCTGGACTTCACGATCATTCGACATAGTTCTAACTGAAGAAACTCAAAGAAATGCACAATGCAGGAGTCGCAGGCCGGTGTAGCTTCTTATAGAATCCCGCAACAGAATATATCATCATGGTGCATTAATGACGTCGAATCTGATGGAGTGGCGGAAATCATGTCCACACGGCACCAGATTTTCCCAAAATCTCATCCTTCCAGGCAGTTAGGGCAGTTCTCATGCCAGTGCCGCCAAGTCTAGTTTGTCCCATCCGTAAAATTTTAGGCTGCGACACACCTTTGATCTTAGACATAACCACTGACTTCAACTTCGCCTTGATAAGTACCTTTGACACAATATTAACCTTCGACCCTTCCTGACCCACACGGCACCCAAACTTCAACCTTCGAACTTTGACAGTCTTCCACACTTCGTAGCTTTGAGGACAGCTTCATTATAGTCTAGCACCCTATTTCAACAGTTCTTGGTACTTAGACTTTCCTTCTTGGTGTTACTTCTGATTGGGAGGTTCTGGCCTGTCCTTGTACTTCTTTAAACGACTGCCATTTACCATAGAAGGTAAAATTTCTCCATTCAACTTAGCTAACTGGACTGCACCACCAGCAGTAACTTTCTGCACTATGTATGGTCCTTTCCAATGGGTCTTGAACTTACTCGAGAATTTCATGAATTTGCTGTCATATAAGAGCACAAGATCACCCTACTGGAACTGCTTCTTCTTGATGTGTCTATCATGCCATGCTTTTTCTCAAGCTTTATGCACTTGCTGCTGGAACCCTACAATAAATCTGTCCTTTTCAAGTTCTAGTATCTTTGTCATCATTTCTGTCATTATAGTTGGGTCATCCATCTCTGTGAAAGCAGATATTCTGAGGCTAGGAACAATGTACGCCATGGGCATGACTGCTTCTTGTCCATAGACCAACCTAAAAGGTGTATGGCCTGTCAATTTCTTGCAGGTAGTCCTATAAGCCCATAGTATTGCTGGAATTCTAAGATCCCAGTCATTTCTGTTAACATTGCAAACCTTCACCAGAGCATGTTCAAGGATTTTGTTAAAATCTTCGATAGTTCCATTTGCTTGTGTATGATAGGCAGTACTCTTCTGATGATACACCTGAAATTCTTCAGTCAATACTTCAATAGTCTTATTTAGAAAATGTGATCCTTGATCACTCATAAGAACTCTAGGACACCCAAATCTGGACAAGATGTTCTCGAAGATGAACTCCGCAGCTATAGTAGTGCTACAGTTCTTGACTAGTTGAGCTTCGGCCCAACGGGTAAGGTGGTCAGTTGCTGTAATAATGTATCTTGCTCCTGACTTCTTCGTAGGGGGATTGATAGGGCCAACAAAATCAATAGCCCACTTGTCAAATGATTGTAAAGTTACTTATGGGGCTAGAGGCATCTCATCCCTCCTGGATGGTTTGCCTGTCCTTTGACAGATGTCGCAGCTATGGCAATATTCTCTTGCATCCTTGTGAATTGTGGGCCACCACAATTCGGCTGTCAAAATATTTTGTGCTATAGCTTTTCCTCCATAATGACCTCCTGCTGCTCCGGCGTGTGCCTCAGCCAAAATCAGTGGCTTTTCGTGCTCCAAGACACATCTGCGTAGTATTTCATCTGGTCCCATTTTATATAGCTATCCTTCTATTAGGGTAAAGTCGGTTGCTCGAACCACCAGATGCTTCTTCTGTTGTGTTGTCATCTCAGCGAGTGGAAAACCTGTAGACAAATACTGAACAATATCCTGAAAGTATTCATCAACCATCTATACGGAAAACAACTGGGCATCAGGAAGACCTTCATCCAAACTGGTAGGTTCTTCTCCTGACTCGAGCCTCAACAAGTGGTCAGGTCCTAGCTTAAGTCTTCCAGGCTTAACTATGATCTCAAAGTCATATTCCTGAAACAAAATCAACCATCTGCATATCCTTCCACCTAGCATAGGCTTGTTAACCAAATACTTCAGACCAGAATGGTCAGTGAACATCTTAAAATGAGATCCTAACAGATAATGTCAAAAAATTTGTAGTGCATACACCATAGCGAGACCTTCTCGTTATGTCGTAGTATAATTTTTTTCTGCAGTGGACAATTTTCTACTTGCAAAAGAAATAGGGTGATCGATATGACCTTCACCTGACTGAGCCAATACTATACCCAGAGTAATGGAGGATGTATCGACATGCACATGAAACTCTTTATTCCAGTCAGGGAATACTAAGATAGGGGCAGTGACCATCTTTTCCTTCAAAATATCCAAGATTGTTTGGCACTCAGGTGTCCACTCAAACTTAATATCTTTCTTCAACTGCTTTTCCATCGGAGCTGTAATCTGAGCATATCCTTTGATGAATTTCCTGTAATATCCAGTGTGACCAAGCGTAGTGCGAAGTTGTTTAATAGACTTTGGATGTGGTAGGTTCACAATAATAGCTTTCTTCGCAGGATCCATCATCAATCCTTGCTTACATACAATGTGACCGAGCAGAATTCCAAAAGGTGCACAAAAGATACACTTTTTTTCATTTCAAGGAAATATGGTGCTATCTAAATTTATCCAGCATAAGTCTTAAACTAGTTATATGGTCTTTTAGTATCCCAAAGATAGTCCAATCATCAAAATAAACTTCTAATAATTTATGTATAAATTCCTTAAATGCAGAGATGACTACTCTAGAAAACATAGCAGGTGCATTCTTCAATCCGAAGGGCATATCTGTATACTGAAAGGATCCCATTTCTGTAGCAAAGGTTGTCTTATGTCGATCCTTTGGAGCAATTCTGATCTGATGGTAACCTGAAAATCCATCAGTAAAAGAGTACACTTCTTGACCCCCGACATTGTCTAACACTTCATCTATAAAGGGGGTGGGGAAAGGATCATGTAGACAAGCATCATTCAGCTTCCTTAGATCAACACAGATTTGGATTTTACCCTTAGTCTTCTTCTCTTGCACCACCATAGGACTGACCCACTCGGATTCTTCAACAGGCTCAATGATTCCTGCAGCAAGCATCTTATCCAGCTCCATCCTAACTTTTTCCTTATACTTAGGGTTCAACCTATAGGGGCGCTGTTTCACAGGCTTCGCATTAGGTTTCAAAGGGATATTTATCACACCAATATCACCAAGGATACCTTTCATCTCTGAGAACTTCCTTGGAAATAGGTCATGATATTCGTGGAGAAGTTTGGTCACTTTGCTTACCATCTCTTCATCCCAATAATCTCTAATGGTAGCATACTTAGGCTGTTCTTCTGATCCAATGTTGACTGTCTGCATCTTCAGGGGTTGATTCACTTAAGGGGCTTCGACTGTTGGTCCGTGTATGTCGCAGTCTCCTTCTGACTTAGGAATATCAATATTGCGCGGATCATCATCCTCGTCAATTGCGAGGTTATAACATTCTACTGCATAAGCTTCTTGTGCTTTCCAATCAGGTCAATATTCTACTATTTCTTGATCATCAAATACCTTAGTATGGATCAACCTGATAGCTACATCTAAAGCTGGAAAAACTTCATTAGTAGAAAAGGTAAGCAGAAAACTATCAACAAGACAATCCCAACTTACAGTATCCTGGCGAAGCTTAGCCTCCGCTTACCAGTTCTTTGCTATTGGTTCCAGAGTATGCACAAACCTATGGACCCATTCTTCTTGAGGTACATGCTGCCACGCTTCATAGCACTATGCCAAATGTTCTTGAGGGCTAGTCTTTCCATCAAACCTGCTTTGCACCTCCTAGGGCTGATCCATAAATCTCAGGCGAAGGAAATTCTGACAAGCTTCCCAACTAGGAATGTTCTTCTTATGGCCATTCCACCATCTGGCTGTTGTGGCTCTGAATACTGAATCCAAAGTCTCCATTTTCTATGAATCTGGTATCTGGTCTGAGAATTGTTCAATAAACTGTTCTGGGTCTGACAAGTCATCAAAAATAGGTAGGACTCTTACCTATGCACCAAGCCATCTGATAGATTTGGTAATTCTGGCACATCTATGTCCATGTAGCTCATAAAGTCTGTTCTTCCAACTTTCTAACCCATCATCTGAATCCGTCATGCAGGAGCTATCACACTGCCAATCCATGATACCTTCAGCAGTAGGATCAACATAATCTTCTTCCTTAGCTGTGATATTATAAATATGGTCCAGGACATCCTGATCTTCATCGCCGAGTGGTTCTGTGTACCTTTCTCCTTGAGAAGGGTCCAGTGGTATTATGACTCTCAAACCCTTCCCTTCGAAAGTCATCTGTCTCTTCTTAAGGTTAATGACTGCATCATTGTCTAATGCCCACTCAATACCTAGCAATGATGGATAGGGGTTGCTGTCGTCAATGATCTCAATAACTTCGAAGTCTGCTACAGTACAGACGCCATCAATATCTACTGGGACATTAGGGAATCATCCTAGGGGCACAATCTTCTGCTGATTGGCTAATCTCAACTGTATAGGGGACCAATCAAGGGTAGGTTTTCCCATTTGTTCCCAGGTTTGCTTAGTTAAGACATTTACCTCTGATCCTAGATCCAAGATAACATCAGTCATATCATACTCTCCTATCTGAGCATTCAATCTCATTTCCCTTCCAGTTCTCCTGACTCTATTAACAGCTTTTGCCTTACCAAAACTTTCCTGAGGTTCGTAGGAAGCAATAACTTTCTACAACTCACTTAAAGCATTCTGATTTCTTAAGAGCTTCAAACAACTCTATAAAAAGGAGGACAATGTACTTACTTTGTCCGTCGAATCTTCTTGCGGCTGCGACTGCTGCTGATGTTGTTGGGCAGGTGCTACTGATGTGCTAGGAGCAGCAAAATATCTCTTGGCTTCCATGAATGTCTCTTTTTCTCTTTCGATATCAAATGCTGGGACTTTCTTTGGGGCCTTACGAACCCAAGCCTCGTCAGGCTGTTTCTCCTTATTCTGTATGTGTGTCGTAGCTCCACTCTGAGTAACAACATTAATGGCTGGGGCAGGTCTTTGCTTGATGGAAATCATCTAGATATTCTGAGTAGGGGCACTATTTCTTTCCTGAATCTTAGCTATCAACTGTGGGCACTGCTCGATCACATGATCTACTGCTCGGCAATACCAACATGTCGTAGTTGGGTTCTGACAGTCTCTCGCTAGATGCCCGGCCTGGTTACAGTTGTAACACACAACCTGGCCTCTTCCTCTTCTGGCCATACCACCACGACCACGACCTCCAAAAGCACCTCTACCTGATGCACCACCGCGGTAACCATAGCCATCATTGCTCTGTCCCTCATTTTGTACCCAATAGGTGTCGTAGGTACGTTCTCTCATGAGTTCATAACTGTGACACTCATCTTCATTATGTCCTATGGACTTACAGAATTTACAATAGGGGTTCTTAGGTACTTTCCCATACCTCTGTAGCAGATAGAAGTCTTCAGGTCAATGCTGACCAGTTGTTCTGCAGAGCTCGCAATATAGGACTTGCGGGTTAAACGGGTTTGGCGCACCAGTATTCAGGTAATTTCTTACCACGGGACATTGTTCCTTGGCATGACCTTCTGTCCAACATTGTGTACACCAAACCTCTTCACGACCGGTTTTTCCTCTCTTCATATCGCGAAGCTCCAGAGCCATCGCTGCCAACTGCGCTTAGATTTGAGCGATACTAGAATTATCTTCGACAGGAGGGCTTTCAAGCTTCATCACGATTTCCAGAGCCTCCTACTGGTCAACAACCTTCTGTTGCATGAGTGGAGTTCTGATATGCGGTAGCAACGCTGCAATGAACCATTCCTTGTGCTGCGCAGGTCCAATGGTGAAACTGACTTGGTCTAGCATAACTTTGAACCTCTGATCAAAGTCCCATACTGATTCGTCATGCCTCTGCTAAATCTCTTTCAATTCAGTGATACACTGCGACTCTAATTTCGGCTTCTTAAATTCTTTGATTATTGCTGCTTTAATATCGTCTAAGGCATGGCTCTGAGTACTGGAGAATTTCATGAACCAGGTCAAAGCCCGATCTCTGAAAGAAGTAACAAGCTGCGCCCTTCTTACATCTTGATCCGTAATGTTCTTAGCATTCCACACTGCTTCACATAAAAACCAGAACTGTTCTAGATCCTCTGATCGAGTTCCTTTGAAAACAGGGAGCCTAATATCATCATGCATGTGGGCCATAGTGGATCTAGGGGGGGTTGGAGGGGGACTGGAAGTAGGAGGGGGGGACCTTACTGGGGTAGACTGACCTGCGATAGGAATACTCGAGCTAGGGTGACTTTAGGACTGCAACGGGTTCTCAGGGATAACAGTTCTGCGCTGCGGGGTTACCGGAGGGTTTCCAACATAAGGGGTTTCTTCGGGTTCTGAATCTGCAGGATTTATAGGGGAATACTCGGTATGCTGACCCAGGGAATAGGATCCAAAATCTCTCTTGTACCTTTTGCCACTTCGCAGCAAACCACTTTGCTCGTCGAAGGTATTTTCACTTGCAAACATAGGTTAGTAATACTAAATCTAACAGTCTGATTCAATGAGCAATATACCTTTTTCAGCTAATAGCATTTTAATTCTCAAACTAAATGAATTCAAAAACTTACCCCTTGGTCCTTTGAAAAACTGCCGCTCGGCTTCACTAAAGGAAGTACTCGTGTCGATGGCGAACTCCATCACAAATGCTTCAAGGATTCGTGTCATCCAGAAATCAACAGCTTGAGATATCTCATTAGTCACCCTTTTCAATATATTAATTCTTGCGGGGGTCCAAGCAGGAAACTGACCTTCTTGGAAGTTTTTCCTTCTCTCTATCAGCATGGATAACCACTGGTGCAACTCTATGTGGATACTACCAAAGAAAATTTCATAAACATACCTTTGTAAAAATTCATTCGCACTATGACTCGGATCTTTGTTCTCTTGCTCAGCGAATTTCAGATAAGTCTCGTTGAGAAAAATTACCGATTTCCTTCACAAAGGGTCTCCAGAACATAGCCCTCGAGGTACGACGTAAACCCCTCTTGAGCAGATACTGAGTTCAACCGGCAATGGAACCAATTTGTTGGTCTATAGGGCAGACTCGGGCTTTATACCATTAACTTCGCACCAACAAAAGACCCACAGCGTTGGCCCTTTCGGTAACAACCTACGAACAGGTTGCAGTCTCACCCGAAACAGCTATGGGGTGCCGCAGAATCAGGTTTCTGCAAGCAGAAGAGGGATATTACTGTACCTTTAGCTTCTAACAATTATAATCATAAAATGTAGAGCTTTAATAGTTACTTATTTAGCTTCACGGTTAGATAAACAAACAGTGCCTTGCTTAACCCTTTACTGGGAATTCCAGCGAAGTTAGTATTTAGCAGTGATCTTACTTATCAGTTATATATTTATCAATGCATAAAAGAACATAACAACAACACAACAAAAACCACAACACATGATATAATGTGGTTCACCCCCAGTTTAGGGGTTACGTCCACAGAACTATGTTTTATTCAACTCTTTATAAAAACCATAGTTCTGATCTATGCACTCAGCTGCAAATCCCTTCAAGTCCTCAAAGCCGCGCACACAGCTGCAGATTTCCTTAATCACCCAAAACCCTTTGCACACACAGCTGCAGAGGTCGTCCACACACACATCTGGGACTTAACCTTCTTACAAAACAAGCCTTAGCTTCGTATCAATTCATCTTACATCAAAAGCCTAACCTGACTTCTTTACAAGAGTGCTTATTTATACATTGCACTTATTACAAAACCATGGGCTTAAACCATGGGCACCCCGAACCCTAAACCCTGGACTTAAACCATGGGTTTATTACAAAAAGAGGACTTTGACTCAACCCCGACATCCCTGAGACTATTTTGAGTCGTAAATCCACTTGCAAACTCCTATAAACCCGCGAAGTTACCCACCTTAAGGACCGTTAGGGTGCGCGCCCCAACACAAAACTGTAACACCCCGATTTTGACCCCATTTGCATTAAAATGTATGTGATGTATATATTGTAATTAATCATGGTGTGGAGCTAAAGGCAAAATCCCCACCATTGATTTATCGTTTTATGTTCCAACCATTAAAATCGTTGCCGAAGGAATATTTCGTGCTAGCCGACACATTATAATTTTTGGCATCATGTAATTATGTGTTTTAATTAAAATACCCACAATCAGCTATGTCAATGCAACCATAATGAAAAGGGCATGATTTCCCTAAGGATAGGGAGGGAAATTATTTAAACTTTTGGGCCAATGGGGAAAATCCAAATGTCAATAGGAGAACCCATCAATCAGTCAACTACCCATTTTGTCTTTTTCCACCAATCATTAAATTCTGCCAGGATGTGGTTGAGTTAGTTATTGCATGGGGATGGGATGAGTATGGGCAGCAATTTCGAATTTGGGGAAAACCAATTTTGACTTTTGGGGCAAGTAATCACCCAAAAATGAATGCCATTTGCCCATACACCCACGATTTTCATTTTCCTCCCGCAGGGAAGCTTGGGAGTTGTTTGACCTTCATGTTTTTGCTCATTTTCCTCATCTTGCATGCCAAGAAATCTGTTTTTGGTGTTGTTCAGCAAGTGGGTAAGGAATATTTATGTTTTGGGAGTTTATGGCAGTCATTTGGTTCATGTAATGACATAAACATGCTCAGAACTCGTGGGAAAATAAGATTCACGTTTTATTGTGGTCTATGGAGGTCGTTTTTGGACACACGAAGCCAATGAACATTTGTTGAAATTGATTTTGGCTCCTATGGCTGTTTTAACCAATTACGCTCTTTGATTTTAGCTTCCAGGACATTTTATCCATGCCCAGCACTATAATGGTGGTGTAATGATTTCGTTTTTGGCCACGTTAGGGCCAAAAAATCCCTGGGAAATCAAATTGTTGTCAGGGGTTGCTCTTACCCTCCTTGGAAATTAGTTTTATGGCCAAATTGTTTTCCTAAACCCAGGAATGGTGTCTATTGTTGTGTGTGCAATTGGTCTTTGGACTATGTAGGAGTGGGAAGGAGTTTGCTTGAGAAGCCTAGTGTTTTGTTGGAGCCTCATAGACAAAATTAGAGGGTTGGCTCTCTTCTCTACACCCTGTGAATAGCACTGGAAGGGAATCCATGGCCTGAGGGACTGTGCAGTAGAGAAGGGAATGATTCCTTGTGTTGGGTGTGTGTGGATGTCTTAGGAGTCAAGCTAGTTCTAGTGTAGGCATCCTTAGCTCTTCAATGACCCCACTAGCTTAGCAGACAGTGCTTCCATCTCCTGATAACCTGATAAACCCAACTTGTTGAGTTGGTTATGTGTTGTTGTGTACTGTTGGGCTGATAAACCCAACTGTGTGGGATTGACTAAGTCTTGACATATGTTTGGATATGTGTGAGGCTGCCTAGTTTCCTTATTCCTTGGGGAATCATGCCTAGCTCAGGGGTGGCAGTCTTGCTGAGATATTAAGGAGCACACTGGCCTATGGTTGGGTGGAACGTTGAAGCGACATAGCTAGTTGCGAGGCGTTCTTCTTCATAAGATAAGTATTCTTGTGTTTAATTCCCTGCAATTACGTTTGATATTGAATTACAAGGAACATGCAGAATGCTTGAATGTATGGTTTTGCTTCCGTTGTATGGTGATAATGTATGCATGTTTTAGTTCAAAGCATTTCAATTTTTATGTGAATGTTCATGGGGTTGGAATCCCGGATAGCTAAGGGTATGGTAGCATCCTCCTCGTCGGTCGGAAGGTCGGGGACATTACAAAAAGATAAAGATGTAGTTAGCATCAAACAGATTTATAAGACCAAGCAACATGCTGATGGGAATGTGCAGAAGCACAAGGCAAGAATGGTAGTAATATTGTTCACACAACAACCCGACATAGATTTCAATGAAACATTCGCACCAGTTGCACGCATGGATACAATTAGAACTGTTTTGGCTATTGCCGCACAAAACAAATGGCATGTTTATCAAATGGATGTTAAGTCAGCATTTCTGAATGGCTATATAGATGACGAAGTATATGTGGAACAACCACAAGGCTATGAAGTTCCAGGACAAGAACACAAAGTGTACAGACTGAAGAAGGAGCTCTATGGTTTGAAGCAAGCTCCAAGAGCTTGGTACAGTCGCATTGATTCCTATATCATTGAGAATGGATTTCACATAAATGGAAGTGAACCAAACCTGTACACCAAAGTGAATAAGCAAGGTAACATGTTAATTGTTTTCATGTATGTGGATGATTTCATATTTACGGGTGATTTTGGCATAAAAGAATTTAGAACAGTCATGGAAAGTGAATTTGAAATGACTGATTTAGGGCTCATGAAGTTCTTTCTGGGCATTGAAGTCCAACAATCTGAAAGTGGTATTTTCATATCACAATCCAAGTATGTAAGCACAGTTTTAAAAAGATTTAATATGCCAAATTGCAAGGCAACCCCAACACCAGTAATAACAGGTTTAAAATTGAGCAAAGATGATGATGGATCAACTGTAGATCCTACACTGTTTAAAAGGCTTGTTGGAAGCCTTATGTATTTAATAGCAAAAAGACCAAACATAATGTATGGAGTAATTTTGATCTCAAGATCCATGGAGTCACCAAAATACTTTCATTGGCAAGCAGGTAAAAGAATTCTGAGGTGTGTAAGTGGTACAAAAGATCTTGGCATAATGTATTCAACTTCAGAAAATTTTAAACTCATTGGATATACTAACAGTGACAATGGAGGAAGCATAGATGACAAGAAAAGAACATCTAGGTACACATTTCATTTTGGTATAGGTGTTGGTTTTTGGGCTTTGAAGAAATAACCCATATTAACTCTATCTTCAGCAGAAGCAAAGTATGTCGCAACTACATGCGCTGCATGTCAAGCTGTTTGGATGAGAATAATGTTAAAAGACCTGTCGCAGAACCAACAAGAACCAACAACTATTTTCTGTGACAACAATTCATCCATTGCCTTGTCAAAGAATCATGTGTTTCACAAGAAAACCAAACACATTGACACAAGGTATCATTTCATAAGAGAGCTGGTGAATAACAAAGAAATTTGTTTAGAAATTTGCAAGTCTGAACATCAAGTTGCATACATCTTCACAAAACCATTGGCAAGGGATACATTTCAGTATCTCCGAAGTTATTTGGGAATGACAAGTTTTGCACAGTGAACTCTGTCATGAACAGAGCATGTTTTCAGCTCTGAAACATTTTTGTAATATATTGTTTTAAATTTTGATCTTCTCATAATTAAGGGGGAGTGTTGGAAATATTAATTACTCGTTGATCCATAATCACATCATCTGACTCTTTCAAAGTCTGTAGCAGGTCAGAAACTGTCAGACATTCAAACAAGATAAAGAGTTCATATCTCTTGTATATAAGACAGTGGAATTTAGTTGTTGAAGCTATGTTTCTAGGAAGAGAGTAATTACAGTCTTTTAATGTTAAGTCGGTTAGTCAGCATAAATTTTCTATATGAAGAAAGAGATTGTAAATATGAAATAGAATAGACAAGCAGAATAGAACAAAGAAGAGAAGTGCAGAGAAGAAGAAGAAAAACTCAGTGAAGAGTTTGAAGCTCAAGCTTCCATGTTTTGCAAGTGTTGAAGAGCCAAGCTCTGTAACTAGTGAAACATACTAGTAAATTCCAAGTTTGTATTTACAGCTGTAAGTTTTGTTATGCCGTCACAAGAAATATAAATCCAATAGTTTATGGTTTAATGCAAGTTCTTGTCAGCCTCATATCTTCTCCATATTTACCTTAGTGAATGTTGTTTACATTTACGGTGAGTGAAAGACACAAAGAATCCATAATTAGTTCACTGTGTTAAGTTCTATTTTTTACACATAGAAGTTCGACACAAATCTTGTTTATTATTTGCTTATATGATATTGTGAGTGAGTCACAATATAGTTGTGTCGCAGTTAATCCTAGATTGTCGTAGTGAAAAGTGTTTTTCATATTCCTAAGTCCTTCTAGGAAATATAAAGTTGTGAAAACTTGGTCGCACATGAGTTTGTCGCAACCTAATGCATGTCACAGTGAAAGCTCGTCGAAGCCAAAATAAAAGTGTGTCGAGGTGAAAAGTTTGTACACTTTACTCCGTCGCGCAGTAATTCCATCATGTAATAATTTTGAGAGCAATTAGTTTTCATAATATAAGATGACCAATTTGTAAGAATATAGTAATCAAAATCAAGTTTCTCATAATACATGATATTATAATATATTTATATAAAAAACTAATATTATAATATATTTATATATTATCTGTTTTCATATCATGTAGCAAATATTTTTCATTAAAGTATAAGATGACCAATTAAAAATATCGAAGTTTCTCGTAATATATAATATTATAATATATTTATAACAAAAAAATATTATAATATATTTATGTACAACAATTATTTGAAACGATATTAGCCTTCCTACTTATTTTTAATTCATTAAAATTAAGATAATTTTCTAAATTTTATAAACATGTGAATAACCAAAACAATTAATTCATTATTATTTTTTTCTTATAATTCAATAAAACAAACTAATATTAATAAAAGTTAATAATAATTTCAACGCACAATTTTAATAAAAATTTAAAATAGAAATTTCATATATTATAGTTTATAAATATTAACTTGAAGTAAAAATTAAGATTTTCTAAACGCATAGTAATCAAAAGAGAGTCAATGGATTTCGAACACACTCATAGTATGAGGTGACCCTATGACTTTCTAAGTATAGAGGTATATAATTGTCTTTTAAACATAAAGGTATAAAAGGAGTGGAAGATAACAATGATTAATTATGTTTGTAGTTTTTTAATTAATGTGTTATTTTATTTTTATAAAATGTCATGCTAGCAATAAAAAATTTCAATATTATAAACAATTTGGAATATCTCATCCAATACAAAAAAACAGAAGTACCACAGGCTATCTCGACATACATATCATACAAAACTCCTCATGCTCAAATGCATTGGGGAAGCATCACAAGCTACTAGTCTAAGTCATCCTCCTCAGTGTCATCCACCTCATCTAATCTATCTTCCTGCAATGGCACATCCCCCTATGCCACTACTCTGACATACTCAACAGCAACCACGATCCTCCTCATCAAAGAGATCCAATCCAAAGGAGCACCACTGGTATCATGTTGGAGGATGTGGTCCCACATCTGCACATGCACACAGCATGTCATTAGTATCTATCACATATATGATCTAGATACCACTATGCTAGTAAACTATATTTGACTGAAACCACATAGAGTCATGTATACATACCGTCAAGTCCCAATACCTATCCTGAAGGTCGATACATCTCTGTATCTCCCTAGTAGTCCATCCCAACATATGGATATTTCTCTATAAGGATAGGAAGTTACCGCCACTGTGCAAAAATATCATGGGTGAAGAAACGACCTACCAAGCCGCCTCCCTCCCTGATCATCATCTTGCACCATCTGCTCATGCGAGGCTCGCAAGGTCCCCCCTCGCACACCACTAGATGCGGTCGCAGTGTTAGTAGTCACTCAAACACACAAAAAAAGGATGGGAAGCAGAAATCCCCATCCACCAAGCTAGCCTGGTTCAGCCCACGCTAAACCGTTGTCAAATACATATCATCCCACCCATAATAGGTTCCCATTAGTACACTCTCGACCATCAGCAACTAATTTCCTGAGATCTTGTGAGGACCTTTCGTTCCCAGTATGGGCAGCACCATTGTTTCCACTTCCCTATTCTCCATACTCTCAACGTCAGACACCAATATGTATGACACATGTACACATTTCGTGGCATAGCAATGCCTAGCACATAAGTCATCCATCAACACTCCCCTTGGTATTTTCGGTGAGATGTCGCTGATAACTCCCGGTAGTAGGAGGCCAGTTAGGAAGTACACATCCTAGAGGGTGATCTCTAGGCGCTCACCATGTATGATGAAACAATCTCAGTCTCGGTCCCAAAATCTCACCAAATTGTTCAGCAAAACCTTTTGGAACTCATCAATGGGATCTGGAAGAACTTTAGTAGACCACTATGGGATAGTGTATCATGTACTTCCCCATCCTACTCCACCTTGTCTCTAAGTCCCCAATGTATCCATCTCGCCATCCAACCCGAGGAATCCTACAAATCCAAAAATTCCCTGTTAGAACCAGTTAAAAAACATTTCCCATTAAGTTCTAGGTCGCGCCTATCGGGCCTTTTTGTGCGACCCACGTCGCACAAAAACGCTTGACCGATGCGACCTGGGTCACACCTGTCTCCTAAACAAGTGCTACCTAGGTCTCGCTTGTCTTCCCGACAGGTGTGATTGGGTCACGCCTGTCTCGTAAACAAGTGCGACCCAGGTCACGCTTGTCTCCCCAACAGGTGTGACTAGGTCACGCTTGTCTTCTTGATAGATGCGACCTAGGTTGTGCCTTTTCCCTCAAAAAGTGCGACCCGAACCTGTGAACCCTTCAGTCTCAACCGAGGCCCCCAGAATGAGAAAAAACCAAAACTAGACCATTGAAATTGTCGAGTTAGGTGAGAACTCTTACCTACAACTCACAGATCCAAAAAACCAATGGTCCTATCTGAATAAATTAACACCTTTTCTCTGGGGTCCCTCCACTCCAACTCAGCAATGAATAGTGAAAATGACATGTGTCATGTTTTCCCCATTGTTTATAGGCCTCCATTTGTTCAACTCTTTCTTTCGTGCACCATAGATTCATCTAGTGTCATTTTTTCACGTTGTTCGCACCACTGGGGTCAGTTTTTCACCCTCTGTCAGACTCACGTCTCATGATATCCCTGTCGTTTTTCAAGCTATTTCCTAGAGGTACCTCGATTTGTGTACCATCAATAAAATCGACTCCTTAAGTATAGGCATGTTCACGAGCCCTGCACTCCATCCATACTGCACAGTTTCAGTTATTTTACCACCATTCACCATCCCGTAAGGAGGCCCCATCAGCGTTCCACTATTATTTTCTCATTCGTCAATCGTGATCACAACATCACCTCCTTTTTCATATTGAACACTTCCTCCTTGCTTGATTGACCATTACAGACTTTTTGTTAATCTCTTTTATGACTTCTTAAAGAATGAAAAGATTGATGATCAATCTTGCTTCCTTTCATGGTCGTTAAAGTATTTGAAATGGTGTCTATGTGGTATCGTTTATCCCTTTTTCAGACTATGTAAACCAATTAAAGAAAATGACCACCCTCGCACCTTCCAGCTAGGAATGTTTCCATTTGCATCCTTTTATGCTTCTTGGACATTTGGATTGTACTTTACAAAAAATACCACTTGTGGGTTGTATTTAAGCTCTTTTCCATCCCTCTCATAAAGAAAATATCATTGAGAAACCTTGGTTTTGTTCATGCTAGTAAAATTATTTGAATGACCATCCAATCAATATAGGTTTAACATTTTTTGGCATGGTTGGACTACCTACGAAAAAGAAGTCTCTTTAACACTTTCATTTGGGAGAGCTCTCCTTAGTACAATTTTATCCTTTTTGGGCTTGGGAGACTACTGTACAAAAAAGAGACCCATTGGAGTCTTCTTCACATTTTCAAAATCTCTAAACATGAAAACACCATCGAGCATTTACCATCTTGGGCTCGACAAAAATCCATGAGATAGTATCACGCTGAGCTTACTTCTATCCCTTCTCTACACTCCTTAAAGTATGAAGAAGGCCCAAACGGTGCCTCTTGGTGCCAGCCCATATTGCATATAATCTCACATCATGGAAACAATCCCCTTATTGGGTCACCTGTGTTTAGATTACTCTGCAATGAGTATCCCTTGGATCCCATGGATATCATTCATCCAGTGCCTTCCCTGAGTATTTCCCATTGCAGTCATCTCCCGTTTCCCTCATCTATGATTCCCTCCCCATGAGTCAATGCCATCTGCTGTCAGGTCATCCCTGTTGTTATGCTCTGAATAAATTAATTTTGAGTCACATGTACTCCCTTTCCCTTGCTCCCCATTCACTGTGTCAATCCCATTATTATTCCATAACTATGGTTGTCCCCTCACACTTCTATCAAGGAAACATCATTTCCTTGGTAGTTGCAGGTCTCCCTCTGTCGACGTCAACACATCTATTCCAAAGGATAGACCCAAAAGTCTATGTATCCTGGTTGCATCCACCTCATTGATGAGTTCCTTCGACCACTTGAAAGGAGTCCTTAGTGCCTTTTAGTTTGGTTGTGTCTCACGTGCTCGACTTCAGCTACATTATCGCACTGTTGAGATTCATACAAGGTATTGGTTCCTTAATTATTTGGTTGAAGACCCTAGTTATACAGTTTTATTTCCCTTGTGATTTTCGGGTTGCATTGGTGACATTGTTCAGAAGCCCCTCAGTATCATGCTTCCGCGTATCTACAGTATTTTATGTTGTTTATTGTACCTCAAATATCCTAACTCTCAATCATTGAGTCTATACAATTGTGTACACCTTCAGATCCAGTAGAGAATCCGTTGTTGTGATATTGCATTCCAAGAGAATGCCATTGTTCCTATGTAGTAGTTCTTCATATCAGTATTTGTATTCAACCTCCCATTGAGGCCACCATTATGTACTTCCAATTATATGTATTGATCGGCTCCCATTGTTTGAGCCTTGATCACCTTTTTTATATTCATACAAGCATGGGTATGGCTGCCTCGTCCATATATATGTCTGAGATTATATCTACCTCATATATTTTTTAGAAGTAATACAAACCAAAATCCATTACAGTTCGAATGAGGAGACTCCAACTCTTCCATGGCCCTCTCTAGTTTCTCCATCGTTGTCACCATTTCTCCTATTAACATGTGATGTATGGTGACCATACGATGAGCTCCTTCCCTCACACATCATGGAGCAATCTGTTAACACCTAAAATGGTCTACATAGCTCTCTATTGTCCAAACCATAATTATAAATTATAATCCCACCACTATTCCTTTCATTTTAACCTTCACAATTAAAATCCACCAAAATTGGTCCAAAAAATTATTATTCCTTCCCCCATAAATACAGGCAAGATTGGAATTTATTGCAACATAAACCCACTCTCCAAAAACGACCAAAAAACCCTTTAATGAGAATGGGTCAAAAACCGTGGACAGATACCATGCATGAGTTTGTGTGCCTCTGGGACCAATCCCTACATTATACGAGCCCACTCAGAGTGCCACCAATAGCCTCCATTAGTTGGTTGTGGTAGGTAAGCAGTTATGTTGAGTTATCCTCTAGTTACTTTCAGTTAGATCACTATTAGTTATCCTAGCACCAGTTTCACATGCATGCAGGGAGAGTGGTTCCTTTTGTGCACCTACCTCATCAGTTAACTGATTGTAGAGTAATTTAGACATACGGAGTTAGACTAGTGAGATCCAGCTGTGATTTTTCCACACTAAGTTGGCTAAACAGTCAGTTAGAGTTGGTAGATTCAAATCCTATCCACAATATTCGAATTATATTTATTGTACTACCATTGTATTACTGATTAATGAATTAAGATTAATGTTGTGATTATATGAGAAACTCTTGTCCAATTTATCTGAAATTAGTGTCATGAATTATTTGCTCAGTGTACATTCATCTTGATTATTCAACTGCATAATTCCTTTCCAATATCCATCATCATATCTTGTAGATCTATGGTTCTCAAATTTAACAAAAACAAGACTCTAGAGAAGATCGATATAACATTTATACTATTGCTTAAAAGTATATTAACAAAAATTAAGCTTAAAGTTTTTTCCTATTTAAAAAAAATAGTTCAAATCCAAAAATATTAATTATTCATACTTGGCGAAAAAAAATAAGTTCAAAGAAAAAAATATTAATAGTTCATTCTTTTGAATCTCAACTCTATTATATTATAATAACATCAAATATTTAAGTCGATCAGCATTAATATCTTATGTTTTTTGGGTGTACTACCATCCATGTTTTTTCATATATGGACCAGGATGAGACAAGTGTACTGTCTAGATTGATTCTATGACAGACGTTCAAAATTTGAATATATATATATATAT
>LPNX010826023.1:79456-136331 GCA_001517045.1 Pseudotsuga menziesii | reverse complement strand
ATATATTGTTGATAAATGGATAACTCATAGCTGATGCATGAATGAATAGACGATGCAGGGGCATCAAGTTTAGTTTAACCAATGTAACAACGCTACCACATGCAATGTGGAGTTGTCAAAGGACTAAAGATGGAGTGTTTAATAAAGCAAAACAAAAAATCATTTGTTTAGAAATAGATTAAGATGATTTTAAATTTCAGTTGGTAGGTAAGTGTCAAATAGTTTTATTGTTGAGATCATTTAGGGCGATATGCTAAATCTAGATCTTGAATCCCTACTTTGAGGAAGAGAGGGATTCCCTCTACCTTTTGTATGTGTGAACCTCCATTTTGGGAGTTAGATGTGAAGAGCTTGAGAAGAGAAAAAAAAAGAGTCTTCTTGTGTGAAATGCAAACATTCAATGAGTTATCTTTTGTAGTTTTAAATCTTTGTGTATGAAATGAAATTCCTGTGTGAAAGCATCAAAATTTCTTGTGTATGTAATGAAACTAGAATTTCTTGTGAAACTATGTAAATGGGAGCCATTGGAAATTTTTGAATTGTGACTTGGAATTAAAATAATCAAAACGTTGTGGTTGTGTGAACCGACTACAACAGTTTCGTGGGTTTATTTCTCTTACATCTGAGTATTGAACAAAGTTGTAGAGTCTTGTTATTGGTTGGAAACATAAATTTGCTTTCCTCTGAATGTGTGCCATCAAATATAATAAAAAGAGTAAATGCTTGGTAATCTTGTAACACCTTTCTTTTCTGGACAAATTCTTTTCTTTAGGAAATTGTTTGTTTGATATTATTGTTAATTATACAGTATTAGGAGTCATTCTCTGGACCTGTGGCTTGTGCCAAGTTGACTTGTGGTTTGTATCAAGTCTTATCTATATCCTCATGTATTGATATGGGATGCTAGTACTGAAGTCTTGTGGTTTGTATCAGGTCATTTTGATTCTCATAGACGGTACCCTATGAGAATGGATCTCCAATTTTGGAGATGATATTTTGTTGTATCAAGATTATATTCATGTGTTGTATCAAGACTGTGGACCTCCATTTATTGAGGTGGTAATACTATGTGATATATATTGGGGGAATATATTTTAGCTAAAAAAAACCTTTCCATATAAGAAAATAACCCACTAAATTTTGTTAAACCCCTTAATATAATCCATGGGCTATATATAGCCCCTAAAATTATCCATGTCAATGAGCGATAATTTAAATGTCCAAAATTTCTCATGCCAAAGTTTGTTCAAGTCATCACTATGAGCTACAAAAAATGAAGGAAAAGGTGATGACCCAAAGTTGTTAAATTTGTATAACCTGGTAATATCATCTACAAATTATGGTAGCTAGGACATGCGTAGGATATTTAAAATCCTTGATTACAACTTGATGAGGTGTAAACATTATAGTCTTACCTTCACGAGAATGAGTGATTTGATAGACTAACAACAAATTGCAGGAAATTCTTGGAACACATGGTACATCACTAAAATTACAATTGCCTACTGGAACTGTCTCAGATCCTACAACACTTAGAGATCTATCATCACCAATAAATATTTGTTTGGTGTTACATTCATGCATAGTAGAAACTATGGATTCATCCTTAACCATATGATAAGGAGCTCCATAATCAATGAGACACTCATTTGAAGTAGAAGAAGAAGATGCAGAACATGAAAAAACAAAAACGCAAAGTGCATGTCCATCAAATGTTTGTTCTCTAGATGAATCAAGGTTGATGTGGAGCTTCTTCAATGTTGCTTCCAAGGCTTCCATCTTCTTGAAACATTTAGATTCATCATTATTACCTATCCCACATTAGTTGAAATGACACTCAGTCGTTTTACCTTTTGGATTGGTTCCTTTTCCATTTTTAAAAGAATGAGCTAACTGAGAGGGTTTGGGACCCTTGTTTGGATTATTAGTATGATAATTTTGTTTCTCACAATGCTTGGAATATTATTTATGTTGTTTCAATAACGATTTCCCATATGTATCTACATTTCTAATCATTCCAATATGTATGAGCTTATTTTCCTCTCTAATCAATGAATCACAAAAGGATTCAAGACTAGGCCCTTTATAATTAGTTGGATCCATTGATTATTTCATGGAGTAAAATGTAGAAACAAAAACAGAATATGCAAATCCAAGTTTGGAGAGAATACGATAAATGAATTGCTTGTCTTCCCTTTTAATTTTTCATTCTACACATAAGAGTTTAAAAGTTTGGTACTTAGATAAATAATATTGAATGCAGGAAAAATCACTTGGATTTAAGGAAATCAACTCATTTTCAAGTTGATGACCTCGAATTGGGTTGTGTTTACCAAAAACAACTTCCAATTTTTTCCAATCTTTATCTTGTTCAACAATTCCAAATAGGTGGAATCATAAAACAATAGAGATTCACATCCCAATCAATCCATGATCTTCATCACATTTATTTGCTCATTTTATTTTCTTATTGTCATCAATGGGTTATGTTTCTTTCCCTGGGGTGATTTGATAAAGTCCCCTACTTAATATAGGGTGCATCCATGCAGGTGGGTTACAATTTTTGGCAAGGCGATTTTGGCAAAAACGAAAAAACTTACCTCGATCAAGCTTTTATTAAACCCTCAATCGAGGTTTCAACACCTCGATTGAGGATTTATAACATGCTCAATCGAGGTCATGATAAACCCTTGATCGGTATTTTTATAAACGCTCGATAAAGGGTTAAAAAAGGGCTCGATCGAGGGTTAAAAAGACCTCGAACGAGCATTTTTAATTGTCTATAAATAGGCAACAAACCTATCGTTTAATTCACTTCATTTGTTGGATAGAAAATGGTCATTTATATTCATTTGTCGATATGGGTTGTAGATTAATTGGGGTATATATGTGATTGATCACTTGTATGACTCCAATCAATCACATCTATAACCCCAATTACTCTACGACTAATATCTATTCATAAAATCTTGAGGAACTAGCAGTAGTAATGATTTTACTCGTTTTTTCTTCAAGGTATATATTGTTACCCACAAGTATATCATTCTTCTAGTTGAAATTATGTTTTATTAAATTTTATTATCATATAATTCTATGTTTGATTTTATTTGAATTTGAAGACCTTGTTGCCATAAATAATACGAGATTTTAAAAACTTTGATTAAAGACATTGCACAAATACGGGCACTTGAGGATGTTTTTAGTTAAAGTTTTGAAAAGATCGATCGAGCTTTTCTCTAACCACACATAAACATTCAATAGAGGTATTTAAAAACACGTGTAAAAGCTCGATCAATGGTCTTAGAGACCTTGATCGAACTGATAGCTTGATCTTGACATTATATTTCCATATGCATCATGTAAAGTTTCATTCAATGAAGTCTTCCAAAAGATGCTTGGACGCCTTGTATTTTGAATCCCTATTTGAATTCATGCCATTGAACAGTTTCAATTCTTGTCAAAATGAGAATTAGTATCATGTTTAGTTTCTATACTTTTTGTTTTTCGGATCTCACAGTCGTCATAACACCTTTTCTTTTATTTATTTTCCTCCACTCTTAACATTATGAAACACAAAAACAATTAGTAACGTGTTATTGATGTAAATTATAATGTCATTCAATAATTTCCTAGCAAAATTAACTGCAAATGTGTGGCACAATAACAATTTTGAAGAGTAAACAATGGACGTTGATATAACCCATGGAAATGAGGTCATTTTTTTTCATGCTCACATTTTCATTTCTCTAAAGGTACTAAAAATACTTTTCTCCTTCGTATATAATTTTTAATTTTAAAAACTACAATTATGTGATATGACTCTAAATTTAACACTAATTTTTATCTTAATCGTTCTATTCTATTCTGCCCTGGGATCTGGGATTTAAATATCCGTCCCAAAGATCTATATCGTAGGTAGATCATAGTCCCAAGAATCCAGGTTGAGTGGACACAACTTGCCTAAGTTCATCTCATCAACTGAATTGCATGCATCATTGCTCTCATTGGTTCAATGCAAAAAGAATACTATGACAATGATTCATCCAATTCAGTTGATGAGACGAACTTAAACGAGTTGTGTCCACTCGACCTAGATTCTCAGGACTACGATCTACCTATGATATAGATCATTGGGCCATATATTTAAAGCTCAGAGCCCAGGGCAGAATAGAACATGATGATTAAGATAAAAATTAGTGTAAATTCAAAGTCATATCACATAATTGTAGTGTTTTAAATTTAAAAATGATATACGAAGAAGAAAAGTATTTTTAGTATTTAAAACATTTCACTACATTTCTGTACTACATTGTATACACAGTAGATATATTGCTGATAGGAATCAAATGATGTTGAAATTCCTTATTGAACCATTGATGACATAAAAAAGCTAGATATTGAATTCTAATGAAAACACACCATGATACTACTTGAATATAACCATTAAAAAAAAATCAAATGCATGCATTTCACGGACTCTAAATTTATTGTTAAAACCCTAAAATGAATCCCTGGCATCACCATCAAGGTTTCACAACTATTGGTTAAAGTTTTGAGTTGTCATGCTAGGATGCATTGAAGGGTTTATTGTATCTACGTCATGGTCATTTTGCTACAAACAATAGTTTGTCCACTTGGTCACTGCATACAATATTCATAATCAATGTCATATATAGTGTTGTTTAAATCCATGTCTCTTTTCAACATAGAGTTCAATGTTTTTGTTAATATCTTTGGTCAAGAAAAAATTTAAACTTCATTAAATTTAGTTATAAGGAGGGTCGCAAGGTTGCATATATGGGTTGCAACATATTATTATCACTACGAAAAAACCTTTTGTTTATGAGTGGAGTGAGTTGGCATGTCAAGTCTATTTCATGAGTCTTATCCATTTGCTATATTCTTAATGTACTTGTGTCTAGAGGAAACCGATTGGTATTAGATTATAATTGTCAATTATGTTTATGTACACATTTATCTATACAATGAGAGAGTTCTAATTATATGTTAGGTGAACTATGAAAAGAGTTTTCTTGTTCCCTTGATGCCTCTTTAATAGTTTCAAAAATCTAAATCTAAAAAGCAAAGGACACCTTCCCTTTTTACTAGTATATTTCACCATGATTATGAGTATTATATTATTGCTCCTTCAATTCTTCTTCTTATGCATTTATATTCTTATCATTTATTCGGATATGAAAAATAAATAAAAAATAAATTCTTTATATTTATTACAATGTTGAGAGTAAGTATCCTTCTTATTATTATTTTATTTTATATTTCATTATTATTTTATTCTTTTACTTATGTTTTTTTTAATTTTTACATTTACCATCTTGAAAAAATTATAATTTCTCATTTCCCCTTTATTCTTGTGTAATTTTTCTTTTAAATTCTCTTAGATGGGTCCTTGAAACCAATTTCTAAAATGTCCTACATGGACATAATATATATATATAAGCTAAAGCTTATATCCAGAAAAAATATGCTAGTATATTGGTAGTCATGTACAAAGCTTTTTTTTCAAGTGTTTAATAGTAGCTTGATCAAGGGTTTATCAAACCCTCGATTGAGGGGTTAATAAACCCTCAATCAAGCTTCCGATAATACCCCATTCAAACTTCATACCTCGATCAAGGGCCTGAAAAACAAATATTTAGTCCTCTTACAGGAAAATCAATGTTTCTATGTGTCTTCTAGGGGTGTAAACCCTCTCATTCATGGCACACAACTGAGCGGAGTTCATAACGATAGATTCTTCACTTAATCGTCTATCCATTGAGATATCATGCATGTGTTTTGGCATTCATATGGGTTTTTTTTAATTATTTCTAGAACTTACACTTAGAAAACCAGACAACAACTTCGAAGCAGCTCAAAGAAAAATCCACAGCGTAAAATATACACATCCAAAAATTTCTTAAAAATGCATAGCCCACACATTGACATGTCATCTTCAAAAGGGTGTCCTTCATTTTTCAATTTTTGAAAGCAGTGAAAAAAAAACAAGGATGGACACATGTGTATAAAATGATATTGAAATCATATGTGGTCACTTTCGAAAAATAATAAATAATTGTATATTGTGAAATAAATTAACAAAAAATATGAAGACCACAGTGCATTTTGTGTAGATCATGATTATGTGTGTGTGTGTGTGTGTGTGTGTGTGTGTGTGTGTGTGTGTGTGTGTGTGTAAGATTGAGTTATTGGGGTTGAACACGAGTCACTTATTAACTTCTTCAAATCTTTAAGGTCACACAGTTCATTTAAAGAAAAATTTCACACATTAAATGACATCGAAATATTTTAAAAAAATATCATTGGGAAGCCAACATAATATTCTACAATTTTTGTTTTTACTGCAAGTCGAAATTCACATGGCATATATGTGTTTCAAGGGCTTCGATCTAGCACATGAGTAAAAAATCAGGTTTTCATCGCCAAAGTTGGCACAAAAGTGTTACCCACCTTCATGGAATCACCCTAGAACATCCTCCATGCAATATCTCCATGATAAGTAGTTGGAATTAGTAAGTAGAATATCACATGGGATGGCCATACTGAAAAAATAAGGTCTTCAAAACAGAAACCAATGGTTTGGAGGCAAAGATCTCTAAAAAACAGGTTGTTAAAAAAAATGGCATTGAGAACTGCCTCTAGATGAGAAACTTATGCTTGATTGAAACCCCAAGAAAAATGTGGCAGGTATAGGATTAACTCAACTGAAAAAAGACCCCCCTCTTCCCAAACTTAACATTTTAAACTCACTTTAAAATAATGTTGTTTTATGTGAACCACTTTTGTAAAATAAGTAAAGTTCACTTTTACAATGATGTTACTTAAAATATTGCATGCAAAAATTAAATACTTTAAGTCACTCACTTTTATAATTCATTTGAGATGCACTTTTAAAGTAAATTAACTTACAAATAGAAATTACATGCACTTTTAGAAAAGTAACTAACAAGAAGACTTGAACTCAAGACCTCAAGTTAATGAATAAAGAAACTTTTAACCAAGTGAGCTAATATTAAAAGGTACATAAAAGATGGAAAGGAGGAAGGGTTTTTTTCTTACTCTTCTGTCTCAAAGTACATGCTTGTTTCTTTTCCTGTAAATCACTTCACATAAACTGAAACAAAAAAGTACAAAAAATAAACTAATATTCCACACTTTTGGGATTAGTCCTTGCTAGCTTTCCTGGAATGTCTATCTTTTCCCACTATTTTATTGATTTATTGTGATCATACAAGGCACACGACAAAGAGCGTACACAATAGAGCAAAAACCATTGCCCTTTTGTTTCTGATTTGCCATGATCACACAAGGTGCACGACAAAGAACATACACAGATAGGGAAGGTAATAATTTGAAACAAAAAACAAGCTAGATCTAAAAAAAAATATGAGAAATTATTTTCAAATTAAAAAAAAAAAAGCATCACTGTAACAATATACCTTTAGATCTAATGAAATGATCGTATCTAGGTAAAATGGAAACCTTTTTTTATCAAAAGGAAAATGTTTTCCAATGGAAACGACACTCTGGATGCAATGGAACACCTCTCACAGTCCAAAAATGCATAAAATTTTCAAAACCATAAACCTTTTTAAAACTTCGACAACATTAGTTCAAGGTCTAGATCATCAAGGAAAGAGACTCTTTATAAATACTCTGATACCATGTCAAGTACATGAGATTATTCCAAAAGACCAAACATCTAGTACAACCACTCACAAAAATAGATCACAGATCAACACATTGATGTTTTCGTGTGGTTTAAACCCTCTAAAGGGAAACACTCCACGACCCCATCCGAATATCTACTTGAGGCAGTATATTATGCAAAAGAAAGAAAGTTACAAATGAGATTCTTATAATCGATCAACTAGCCAATGACCCTCCATGCTCTTTAGATAGATATCATTGACCAATCGGCTGTTAAGTTATGGATCAAAGGTAGTTCTGATCTAAGAGAAGATGAATCGTCAAATCACTTTATGTCTAGAACATATCGTGATCGTCGGATTAGACATTTATAAATGCATACTAATGTAAAATAAACTTAACACATTTTTCCTATTGCATACTAAATAAACATATTTGGTTGGAAACGAAGGAAACATAGTGGAGGACCATGATCAACCAAACACAATTAACGATTAAAAGCAAGGGGACAACTAGGCCATGCAGATCTATACAAACCAATAAAATTCAACAACTAACACCGAAACTTTACACTAATTTGTTGTTGGTGAGAGACCATTAGTCTTTGGGATAGCTTTGTTGTTGGTTAGAAAAACATAGTCTACCAGAGATACATTGTCCATATGGAGTTGTATTGTCCATCTTACCTTGATCTAGGTAATGTTCTGAATTTATGTATTTTTTTGGGGACTCCTATGACTATGTGACAAAGTTACAAAAAGTAGGAAGATATTATATCATAGTGAAAAAAAATCTGATTATTTTGTTTATTGTTGGAAGAAATGAAAGGCATGGAACATTGTCCAAGTCTTGTGGCAATTTAGAAATAATAATTAAAAGGCAAAGTTGGTAATGAGAAAAAAATGATGTTCTGGATGAGAAATGTGTTCTTTGTCTTGCTAGTCGAAATATTGCACATACTCAAAGACTCGATATAGTAGAATGATTGCACACACTAATGGCGCTTTCACATGGCCCTCCTTTGTACTATAACCAATGTATCTAGAAAAAACAAGGTATGTGCATCACGAAAGAAACTAGTTAGACATCAAAACGAAGCTACTTTAAGTCATCAATTAATGGAAGAAATGTTGAAGATTCCTGAATGCGTTTGGGTGAGTACATGTAAGGTGTATGTCCAACCTTCTTTTGGTCAACATCGCCATCCAATAGATTCACATATCCACCAGTAGAAACAAGTTTGTGTTCATGCTTTAGAGAAAATTGAAAAACAGTTTTCATATCCTTTTGTCAAACTATGGAAACTCGGTCGAAATGGCAAAAGATATAAGTGGGCCGGAAACACATCGCTGGGATGGGATATACATGGAGCTCCTCTAAATCACTAATTAATACTCATCTGTATTTTTCCCCTCTATTTTGTGACAGTCAAATACATTATCACACACATTTTATATACCTCACATATGCTAGGGTCCAACACTTTCTTCAAGATGTGAGTTTAAAAAAGGTCACAATTCCTCTCAAGTATATCATCAGAATTGAGCAAAGTAATAACCCCCCTCGGAAATAATTCTATCTATCTATATCTACCAAGGGCCAACAGACACCAATAAGGTAGAATTCATGTCGAAAACCCCTTTATATTGTCACTACCTCATAGAGTGGCTTCTTCACCATGCTTGCTACTGTGTTCTCACTCAATAGTGCCCTCCTTAAAGAACACACATGGCTTTGAGAGCGACTACACTACACATTCAAATTTCCTCTTATATGGATATGTGGATCCTCCTCACACTAAGTGGCTGCTTCTCTACACAACTATATAGTAGCGACCCTTTTCTAGGAAATGCCTTAGAAACCTGGTGGGTTTGCCTTAATATAATAATTATGGGTTCTCCTTAAAAGTTTTGATATGGAGCATATAAAACATACTCATCCTTCAAATCAAGGAGCCACATGCATATCCCTATGTAACTCTCTTTCTATACAAAACATGGTACACAAACAATAGCAGACAGGCTTAATCTTTTCTATTGGCTTAGACTTCATTCAACCAGCTAAGAGAGAGGGGTTTCTTTCCCTCTTCAAACTATGGCTCCTTCATTTCAACCACTACATGCCATGACCCTCTACATATCACTAATATATGAGAAGCTTTCCTTCTATCGGCTCATCGACTCATGTACAAGAGGGTGTTTCTTACACTTCGGTGTTCCTTCCTCTGACTCAATCATAAACGGAGTCTCAATCAAGAACACATGATTTAATCACTTCACCCACGTCATGACCTATCTTGGGTAGCTTAACTAGAAACAAAGAAAACAATAAAATCTAGTAATAATGGGACTTCCCAAAGCTAATAAACCAACACTCACACAAGTCAATGCACATATCTACAGGTGGGTTCTCCTCCTACCCATGTCATGACCAAACTCAAATGACTCAACCTACAACAAACTAGAAACTCTCCTCTTCACTCAACTCTCTCACTCAAGCATTGCTACTCTTTTCACCTTCAAGCACACCAAAATCAACTTTCTTAAAGTAAAAGACAACTCTCATATGGAGCAACGATTAAACCGAATGCCATGCTCTCAAAACTCTCACACACAAACACAAAACAAAAATATTTACATCCTAGTCCTACCTCCTATGCTATCTCTCTACACATATAGTAGATTAAAAAAATATTTACATCATCTTGGGCCTCCCATGAGGGAGTTATGCCCAGCCACCACCATCCTCTGGTACCATGTTGGAAATGGAGGCAGACCAGAAAAGCTTGAAACAAAAAAACAAAAATATAATAAGGAGCCTTAAGCTTTGAACTGCTTACAATACCAAAGCCTCCAATCACACTCGGATTTAATAACAGTTTGATGGCCTTCAAGAGGCTTCTAGTATTTCTATAGAATTTTAGTTGCTTCGGGATTTCCAGCTTGTCTTTTACCGGTGAGCCTTATTTACTAGATAGAATCATATTTAAGACGAGTTTGTCCAATGTCAAAGACACACGACTCTCATTGGAATAAGGTATGGTGAAGCAGCGATGTTCATGATACATCCATTGTGTGATCCATGGTAGGTTCTTTTCTAAAATCCTGCTTCAAGAACTCCAATCCCGACATCCTTCACACAATGCATTAAATTGCCTCTATCGTTTGACTGATTTTGAGGTTCTCTAAGTTTCCAACCCTACATCATTAAGGATGTGACCGGTGCTTCAGGTGGCAGCCAGTTTCAAATTCAAATTCAAATATGTGAACATCACATTTGGCTCCTTCTCTATTTCAAATTTTTTCTTTCTTTGCATTATTTGGGTGCGTGACTAGTTGTGTAGTATCAAATATCTCTGCCTTAAGAGGTCACTGCAAGAATTATTTTTGTGAGCATCTAGTTATGTTTATAGTGTCTTTATTTGGTTTTGAAACACCACTGCAACCTCCACACCGACATCAATAATCAATAGACAAGATGACCCTCCTTACACACATTTATTTCATGGAAAGAAAAATAAGGCATTTTCAACAAATATTTAATGTATTGTGGTTTTACTCTCTTTCATTGAGTTTTGTTGTAATTACAATCATGGAAAGAAAATTACAGTAGCAATGAATGGTGCTCTACAAAGAAATTATATAGATATCTAATTCAGAATCCATGACCTGACTTTAATATGCAGGGCATTCTAAGAAACCATTGGATTACTCGACAATTCAACTTTATCAAATTGATAGCATGACCATTGCCTTCAGAAAGATATTTTCCTTGGAATTTTTCACTTAAGAAGGAACAAATCTAGGATGCGCTTGTGATTGGAACAAAGAATTCCTTGTCACTGCCAAAAGTGAACCAAGTTGCTTTCTCTACCATATTGATCAGATTCAATAATTGTCTTTTTTATACTTGGACAAACTCGTCTTAAAGACGATTCTGTCTGGTAAATAAGGCTCGCCATGGATTCATGTTGATTAAATGATGTCGTGCCGCCAAAATTTCGACCGCTCAATTCCTCTTTGCGTGCTCTTTTTATCCAAATTTTACCTACATATTATGATACCACGTAATGAAAATGAAAACAACTCGATTTATCTTTGTTTTATCTTTTTTCTCCTGATGGGTTCTTTATACGTTTTGAGGACAAAACCATAATAATCAATCTTTTTTGGTTGCAAAGGTTTATAGTAGAAAAACACATATTCTAAGTGTTTCTATTTCTTTCATAAGTGACAAGTAATAGTGGTTATACTAAGTAGGATGTTCGGAATGTGGTAGCCTTTGTTCCTCGAGGTATGAATGTTAGTGACTGCATGAACTCTCTCAGTTTATCAATCATGACACTAGTTAGCTCTATAGTTGACTATAATCCAATGCATCGAGTTGTTTAACATCTCATACACCTAATAGAACAATATAATGAATCGATAAATTGAATAAAATATGGGTTTTCAAATATTAATCATTTGAGTGCCAATGCTTGTGTTTGGACTACAAATGTTTTGTTGAATTGGAATCAAATAGTATAGATTGAGTAAAACTTTTCTAATATAGGCTTTCTATTTTTATGTTTTTGGCATCACTTTGTTGATTCAAAAATCAATTTGGTTGTTATTTTTAAAACTCTAGTTAAATTAGCTTCAAATTTTATTGTGTGTCTATCTCCTCACATTAGTGTTCTTACATATGGTATATATGGTTATTGAATCGGTGATTATTGATATTCATCTGGTGTCATTTTATGACCGTTTATTTAATTATACAAAATTTTATTCTTAGTAAATTTCAAATTGAACATTCATTTATGTTCTTGAAGTATTTTTGGTTAGCAATATATTATATCGTTTGTTGGCAATGAAGAGGCTTCTTGGAACATGTCATCTAACGAAGATACACCAGAAGCATTTAAAGCAATGGAAAACCAACTATAATATATTTGGAACTCATTTTTGAAGTTACATAAGTGCCGAAAATTCAAACAAAGAATGCAATGAATGTTTTTTGGAACTTCAATTGTCTAAGAATTTAACAAGTTATTGTCTAGATAAAGGAATATTGTGGTTTTCCTATAAGTTTATTTTTATGGGTTCGTGTATGAAAGTTAATTAATCCATTAGTACATCATCTACTATAGATTTTATTTAGAGGAGAGTATGTCTGACTTGCATTATGTTTTACTTTTTCAACCTGAAGGGAACAATGGATAGAAATATTCCAATACTTGTGTTGTATATGGGCTGAAGACTAAAGCATTGAGTGGTCAATGTGGCTAGTACACTCAATTGAGCTTCAAAACAAAGAGACATACCATGAAAATTATGAGGGTGGTTCCCACTACATGCATTTTGATAAGGAATCACTTACAAGGACCTCAAATGAAGATCTAAGATTTATTATTTTAGTACATCTTCCTTATGATAGATTCATACAATCATTTCAATATCTATATTGTTGCATAGTTATAGATTCTAACTGTGAAAATAACCAATAAGAACATCTTAATATCTTGCACATTTCATTGACATTTGTGCATAATCTTTTAACCATCCTACTTCTTTTTCTATCTGTAAATACTTTGACGAACAAGAGTGTTATGATGTAAAATGAAACTTCCTCATCCGAGTAATGACACCCAATGTGTCGGTACACAAAAGAAAAAAATGGACAAAAGTGGGCAAAACACTATAGATGGGCATGATTTTTTATGCGTCATCCTTCTACCAACTTGACCTTTTTTTTATATGGCCATTAAGGTGAATACGCGACTATTACCATTGTAACATGTGTATCATACATGAGTATTGACATTGCAGCTCGTGTATATATGTTCAAGGTTCAAAACCACGGGTTGCCTTTATGAAAGTCGTGTATCATACGCGACCTGCCAATATTGATAGTCACGTATGACTTAAGACAAAATTAAAAAATATAAACACCATTAGTCGAGGACAATTGGGCCCTTAATCATAACTATCCCAACTTCCCCAACCATCTCAACCTTGGTAACCTCTCTCTTTCCTCATGTATAAATAGAGGGTAACGGTTGAGGACAATCAAGCATGAATTATAGAGAAAAGTTATGTTGGTAGTTTGCCTTTATATATCTTGGAGAAGCATAACTCAGTGTCCTTGGCTAGCAGAAGAGCACTTGTCTTAGATGTTGGGTTGTAATCTCACCTCACTTGTTTATCAATAAAGAGAGTCCCTCTTCCAATATTGTGTCTTGGCACTCTTATATATTGTGATTTCTGAATAGTTTTATTATTTCATTATAAGAATGTTATTTAAATAACCACTTATATAATATATATGATATTGCAGGAAAGGTCTTACTCTTTGCATGTGTTGGGGATCCCCTAGAAGTTGTATAAGCAATTTGAGAAGAAGAAGAAAAGCTAGGATCGACCATAATAAATAAGGTAGCCTAATTTCTTCCTATTTCTATTTCAAATTATGAAATGGCTGACTATCTGCAAGTTAATTTAGTATGTTGGTAACCCCAGAGATCCTAGGTTATAAGGGTGTGTTTTCCTGAACAATAGAACTGGTGATTCCACTAGGGAGTCCAACCTATTGTGGGTCCTTTCTTTAGGCTTCCTAGCCAGTTTTTGCTCTGTCTGATTTTATGAGTGATTTGTTTTTATTTAACCTTTGATTTCCAGTATTGCATGTTCAGAGTCCATCTCTTATTTTTTTTCTTTTTGAAATATTTTGACAGCATACGCGGGTTTCCATGGTAACTGTCGCATATTACCTATTGTATATGCGGGTTTCTTTAGTAACAATCGCATATGGTACACGACCTACCTTGATGACAGTCGCATCTTCTCGGTAGTTGTCTATGATTCCATGAGGTTCTTGTGTGTCCTTCTTTTAATGATTTCTCATATGCTTGTAAAGTCTTTTTTTGGCATGATACTGTGGTTTTAGGTCTGTACATTTCACAGTTTTCTTGATTAGTCAAGTTTTTTGAGTGATTTTGGTTTGACTTCTTCATTGGTAATGTGTTAGGTCCCTCCTGCTTGGCATTTGGTCTGAGTGCTTGTGTTTTTGGGTCATTGATCAGTCCTTTGAAAAAGTGATATACTTTGGACTGTCTTTCTGGTAGTTTAAGTCATTCATTCTTTCCTTCTTTTGGATCTATTAGTCCATGGGAATTGATAGTTCCCCCAAGTCTAGTTTTTGAGCCATTTCTTCATGTTTGGGTGAAGTGTGTTATTGTAGGGTCTAACTGCAATCATCTACTATTATATGATTAGATTGTTTAAACTCACTCAATCTGCATTTACTTGCATTCTAGTTTTTGAATTTTTTTGAAAAAGAAAATACAAAACACATTTGTGCATTTTTTGCATTAGGTTGCATTTAGTTGCTCTTTTCACTATTTTTTCTGAAAAAATAAAAAAAATTCGAGTCTTGTAGTTTCTCTTTTTAAAAAATTTCATTAACTTGCATTTTCAAAGAAAAATTGGCATTCTAGTTGCATTTACTTTTAATTGTTTATATACATCATTTTCTTTCTTTCTATTGAGTCTATAACATCATACAGTCTCATTCCGCTACCTTTAACAAATACAACCCATTAAAAAGAATGATGAATTAAAATTTTATTACCAAGTTTCTTTTTTTAGGCTCATACATCAACTAGTTCAAGCAAGGATTTTGGACTAGGGAGCTTTAACCGTCCAAAAGAATTTGATTTCAAATGTAGTGGCATTTCATTAGGTAAATCCTCTTCTACAAGAGACCATATGGAAATATCCTCTCACACAAGAGTTAAGCATGAGGCCGCGTGAGAACTTGGTTGAGGAGATAACCCTCCACTTCCTTGTTTGATCGCACATCAAGATTTTTATGCGTTTGGGGATCTTGTCAATACCACCTCTTGGGCCCCATGTGGTTCTGGTGTTTACAAGGGTTTGGGCTCAGCTACCGTGCCCATGCATAAGGATCAGGCTTGCGAATGTTTCGCCAGACTCTCTGTGTATATTTGGTAGCCTTTAGTTTCATGACACTAGGGATCATACACAAGTGTTATTGGAAGGCTATTTCCAGTACACCTAGGACGAACTTGGAAGGTAACCCTGGTAGACAATTTGGGAGAGTGGTTGGGTGATTCTAGTGCTTTCAGCTGGGAACATCTTCACAGGAAGCCAAGTAACCATCCTTTAGTCTTCACTAGTTGGACATGGGCCCTAATCATCCCAGGATTTCCTTTGGAAGGTATACCTTATATCTGCCATGTCTATGTGACTTTAGGACATTTTTGTGAGTGTTGTTTGGTTTTTCTATGTTTAGTTGTCCTGTAGGTGTGTGTGAGTCAAATTTATAGCTGTGGAGGACCAACCTCTTCTTAGGTCAAGAAGGTTGAAAAACCTTCCTCCATCTATTACAATGGAACCTCCACTGTCACCTCAAAGGCAGAGACTAGATATTGATCGTTATTTTGAACCAGTAGGAGTTAGTAAATTTCTAGGTGAACTAGAACTTTGGATTAACCATGAAGAAAAACTACAGTAGAGATTGAAGACTTGTAGGATGATGAGTTTGCAATTAATTTTAACCCACCTCTAACTGATCTGAATGATCTTGTTATTGTCCAGGATCTCCCTTTTAGTTCACATTTTATTGGTGTTCCTTTTAGCAAAGATATATCTAGCTCTGGAGAGGGTATTTCTACCCCAACTTCAGCCATCTTGGCTAGTGGAGTCCCACCTCCCCCAGTTGGTGCTCAAAGACCAAGTGCATCTACTGCACCCTTTTCACTAAGTAGTTGAGTGGTTCAACCCTCCTCTCCCTCTACTATAGTAGATCTATCTAGTGGGGTGGTCACTATTATTCCCAATGCACCTTTTACTTCCCCTTTCTTTATGCAAACTTCTTAGAGTGGTCCAAGTGGATCTTCCTCGTTCATCTAGGGTTTTTCATGGAATGGGGGGCATATTCCCCCATCCACTCCTTATGTAGGTCCTACCCATGCATATGTGGGCATGCATTCTGGAAACACAAATTCTTTTGGTCATAATTTCCAAACATTTATTTCGTCCCCCTTCACAAGCTCTTCCTTTTCTCTTTTCAATGGAGGGATACCCACTTCTGTTTTACAAACACTAGTTTCATCTGGAGCAGCCCAAACAACTTATAATTCACCACAAACTAGTAATCCACTGACTTTCAGGTGGAATAATTTTCAGAGTAGTCCAACTACATCACAACCAGCAGCTGGGGGAAACTCCACCTTTTCATTTGGGAACCAAGGGGTAGGTCCTTGTACATCCCAAACTCCTTATTTTCAAACCCCGATTAGGACAAAGCTTCCTTTCCTGGCAACTTTAAACTTTCCATATTTTTCAAATTTGATGAATGACCCCGTGCGGCATAGTGCGACATGGCCTTCTATACCTATTAAGTTACCTTCAAAAATTGATAAGTTTCAAGGAAAAGCTAGCGAAGATCCAGGTGTGCACATAACCACTTTCCACCTTTGGTGCTTTTCGAACTAATTGAACGATAACTCCGTTCGGTTGAGTCTTTTTTAGAGAACCTTGACTCATGTTGCAACAAAATGGTACATAGAACTTCCCTCTACTGCATATCACAGTTTTTACGAGTTGGAAACTTTGTTCCTCAATCAATTTAATCTTCCCGTCAGGTATGATGATGGCACTGACTTGTTGTCGAAGTTTAATCTTTCATATGTTAAGATCTTCCTGCACTATCATGTGGATTTGTCAATTCATATAATCCATGAAGGAAAAACCATCAGATGTACTGTTGTTAACGAAGGTGATTCCACAGGAATAATTTCAATGTCTTGTTGGAAAGCCTTAGGTTACCTGGATCTAGTTCCATCGAACACTCTACTTACTTCTTTCGATAGACGGTCTTTCCGTTCACATGGTATCCTACTGAATTTTGAGATAAAGTTGGCAAGGAAAGCAGTGGTTGTTGAGGTAGAAGTAATTGATTCCCCATTGGATTATAACTTGCTATTAGGGAGAAGTTGGACTTACACCATGTGTGTGATCTCCTCGACCGTTCTTCGAGTGGTAGTGTTTCCACACGAAGGGAAATTGGTTACCGTTGACCAACTCAATTTCACTCGGAACGGTTGTTTGGAGACTAATGAGCCCACAACACCTTTAATCGATCAGACCAAACTGGATAATGGGAGCTTGGGGGTTCGAAGGTATACATCTTTGATGGGCACATTTGATATCCCAGCCCCTATTAAACTATCTAGGTTCTACGAGTCTAGGGAATTCTATCACGGTGGTTGTCGATAGTACTGATCCTTGAGTCCTTCCTTCCTGTCATGAACCTCAAGTACCCTTATCTGTAGTGGAAGTAGCTTATCTAGATATCGTTGACACCACCGTTGATTCTATCGCGATTCCTTCTACAGTCTTAGAGGAGTTGGAAGAATCTTGTCTGTTCGCCTAGGAAAATAACTCTTTATATTCATACGAATGCTTAGACATGGTTTTTCCTTTTGATGAAGCCATTTTAGAAGATATGAGTGGGAGATATAATATTTTTGAAGACCTTCACCATAAGTCGTACTTTCTTCCAGAATTGAGCAGAATTGAGAACCAAGAGTTCCATGTGAGACTGGAGGAGGATGTTGATTTTCTGATTAATCCTTTACCAAGGGAGGAATTATTTGTTGAGGGGAATATGGAAAATATCTTTCTTACCATTCCAATCAACATCTGTACAAAACCTAAGGTGGTTGAAAATGTGCATATTGGTACAAACTACTATCCGGAGGAGATTTCCTAAGGAATTTTGTGATGTCTTTGCCTAGTCATATGAGGAGATGCCAATAATAGATCCATCTATTGTAGAACATGAAATCCGTACTTACCCCGATGCTAAACCTGTTCGACAAAATCTTCGAGTTGTAAATCCATGAAAAGCGGTAGCCATCAAGGATGAGGTGGAAAATTTGTTGAAAAATGGGTTTATTTACCTAATTGCTTTGACGGAATGGGTATCCAATCTCGTTCCTGCTGATAAAAAACAAGGGACCATACACATATGCATTGATTTACGTGACCTAAATAAAAGGTGGGATACCTTCACGTACAAGAAAATGCCCTTCGGTTTGAAAATGTCGGAGATACCTTTCAACAGGAAATGAACTTTTCCTTCCATGGCATCAAGAATATTGTTGAGTCATACTTAAATGATCTTCCTTTCCATTTTCCCAAGAGGAGGGACCATCCAAATCACCTAGTCTGTTTTCTGCGTCGATTCAGGGAGGCTACTAGGGTTTATTGTGTCAAATAGAGGAATACATGTGGATCATTTAAACGTTGAGGCTATTTTAAATCTCCCTCCTCCTCTTTCCATTAGGAAAATTCAAGCGAGCAAGGGAAATCTAATTTTGTTCGGTGTTTTATAGTCAATTATGCCAAGATAACTAAGGGTTTCATGCACTTTCTTAAGTAGGACACCCCATTTCCATGGGATGAAACTGCACAGCTTGCATTCAGGGAATTAAAAAAGGATTTATTGTCGGTTCCTTTATTATGTCCACCACATTAATCTAAAGATTTTATATTTTATATGGCTACATCAGAGTCGACTATCAGGGTAGTATTGGTTGAGGAGGATGACAAGCTCCAAGAGCATGTTGTATATTATCGCATTCGTGCATTAGCTGGTCCGGAATTCAGATACTCCCACGTCGAGAAATTAGTATTACTAGTTGTGTACATTCTTCAGAGGTTGTGTCACTACATTTTACTGAGGACAACCACATTGGTGGAAGTTGTAAATCCTTTTCAGTATGTTTTGTCCTGATGCATAATCGGGGGAAAATTCAATAAGTGGGTAGTCATTCTCCAATAGTTTGACTTGGATTTCCAATCCGCTAAATCTAAAAAATCCTTAATTTTTGTAGAGCTAATCTCAGAATTTCTTGCATAAGAGAATGTAGTGGTGGAGGATGACTCATTCCCAAATGAGTATACCTATTTGATTTCCACCTCTAATCCCTGGTATGAAGATATCCTTATATATATCCAGACTTTGAAGTGCCCTATGTCCTTCTCGCAGGAAGAGCGATGTAAATTGCGCTTGAATGCAAAAAACTACCTGATCATTGGTGATACTTTGTATTGGAGAGGGATAGATTCAATTTTGCATCGGTGCCTCACCCATGAGGAGGTTGAGCATGTCCTAAATGATTTCCATAGCGGAGCATGTGGGGGTCATTTATCTGGGTTAGCAACGACCCAAAAAATTTTACGTGCCAGTTATTTTTGGCCCACGATCTTCCAAGATTGTTTGGAAGCTGTGAACCGATGTCATCCATGCCAACTCTATACCAAAAAAATACAGTCACATCCTACTCCGTTGTTTCTCGTCATTGCGGTGGGACCCTTCACTAAGTGGCAGGTGGATTACGTGATGTGCAAACCACTTTTACCTTGTATACATCATTGTTCCTCCGTGGATAGGGCCTCCTTCTCATGGGTATCCTAGTTTAGAACACTTTATTGTCTTTCTAATACCCATGCCGCAATTCTGTTAAGTTTGTGGGAGCCTTCTTAATTGTTTTTCATAACAAAATGAGCCTCATTTTTCATCTTTTTACGAGCTATTTGTGTTTTTAGGCCCTAGTCTATGTCCTAAAACCAGACTAGACTACCGAGTAAACTTGTTTGTTCAGACTCATTAACAATAAGTGAACGATCATCCACTTAGGTATACATTTACCCATTTTTTTGACCTTGTGGATTATTTAGGAAAAAGTGATACTCTCTTTTCTGTGGAATTGAGAAGAGTATCTTCAGGCATAGTTTAATCTCTTTTCCAGACCTGAGGGAATAAACTTACGGAAAAGGAACACCTGGTATGAGCTTAGTTTTCTCTTTTCCTTTCTCTGGACCTAAACATGAAAAATATTTTGAGCGTACTTTATGTCTTTGTCATGCTTGCTAAAACCTAAAGAACAAAGCATCGATTTTATTATTGTAAGCCCCATTTCTCATAATCAAATGGATCTTTCTGAGTGTCACACTCATTAAAATTAGGCTATCTGTCGCTTTTGAAATTGCGTTAGTCTGGTATTAGTTTACCCCTTTTTTGGACCTTACCAACTAAGTACGAAAAAGGTATACCTTAGGATCCTTTCGGGAGCTCAGAGACTTCTTATGTGGATTGTTTTATACTTTTCCAGACTCAGGAGACTAAATTGTATGAAAAAACACCCCCCCAGAGTCTTCTTCGGAGTTTTCAGACTCTCAAAATATGAAAACGCCAACGAGCATGTACTAGTTCGGGCTCATAAAATCCACGAATAAGTGAATATCAATCATTATTCTCTCCCATCTTCAATATTTTAAAAAATGAAGAGAGACTCGAGTTGAATTTCCTGGACTCGTTAAAATTTAACAAGAAAGATAAGGAGGAATTACTCTCTTTGGGTTGTAAATAGTGGTAGCATGTCCTCCTTGAACAAAACACTTTCTAAACTTTTTGATACTCATTTCTTAGTTTACACTTCTAGCTCGGCTATTACTTTGAGTTTTTACTCCTCCACTTGTCCTTTATACATGGGGAATCTGATCATGTCTCCTACATGACATATAAGTCTAGTTTTCCTGTTTGGTAAGTCAAAAGCTTCCTTGGGTCATCTATGTGGCATGCTCATTGTTCAAGGATTTATACTTTCATCTGATTATTATCCTAATTCCCATCATTATCCTTTCTGATAATTACTTGTGTCTACCTTCCCACATCCAGTATCTTAGTCACTCTTGTGATATGTCGAGCACTTGTCTCAGATGTTGGGTTGTAATCTCACATCAATTGTTTATCAATAAAGAGATACCTTCTTCCAATATTGTGTCTTTGCACACTTGTATAATATATAAGATGTTGCAAGAAATGTCTTTCTCTTTACAGGTGTTGGAGAGAAGAAAAGCTAGGATCGGCCGTCATAAATAATGTATGCTTAATTTCTTCCTATTTATATTTCAAATTCTTAAATGGATAACTATCTGCAAGTTAATTTAGTACATTGGTAACCCCAGAGACCCTAGGTTATAAGGATGTGTTTTCCTGAACAAAAAATGGTTTGATAAAGCAACTTTGCAATATGTTATTCCTATTGATTGGAGCTCTTCCAGCATTCATTCAATTAAATTTATGCATTGACTATAAACATTTTTGTTGGAATCCAACCATTGATGTCTCTATTATAGTTATGCATTTGTTGTATTTCTGCAAAAAAAAAAATCCTCCTTTTTGCTAAATCCATGCTAACATGTGCATGAGATTGGGAAATATCAAAAGATGAAACAATACATAAACTATGCAATAATTAATTAATAGAGCATAATGTGAAAGATGGTTCCAGATTCTGTGGGTAGGTTGCAATATTTGTGACTAGGATGCATTGTTTCAATAGAAATCTTGTTACAATATTTGTGACTAAGATACATTGTTTCATTGGGAATTCTGCTTGGTGCAAAAATTATTTACAACCTAGAAATTTAAAGTAGACCACATATATTACAGTTTGTGCAATAGTTAAAAAGGAAAAAGAAAAACATAAATGTGGTAAATAATTCATGAAATCTTTTTCAATCACAATATGCTAGTCATCAGCTATCCTGCATTTTTACGCTTTAAAAACTCCTCAACACTTGTCAGAAAATACATTTTTATCTTTCTCGTTCACTATAATTAGGAAGCAGCATCACCTATATATAGTTATTTCTATAGTTTTCTAATAAAATTGCATATAAACAAAACTCATTGACTCAACAAGTAAAACACGTGCACCAATTCCAAAATTGCAATACCTGTCAATTGTTTCTCTCATTTTCAAATGTGAGTATTTGTCTTATGTCATCCATATTTAAACTAGAAGAGTTGGACAATTGTTATCCATCTCTAAACTAGAAGAGTTGGTTAGTGATCATGCACATTTTTACATTGGTTAATATGATGTTTTACAATTTTGACACAATCTTTCATAACACTTTTCTCTTTAATTTTATATTTTTGATATTGAAATTGTGTTTTGATTTTCTATTATATAAAACAAAATTTTAAACTTAAAAATTATAAATCACTTATTCAGCCATTTCTTGGTAGGTAGGATGTAATGTCCATTTTTGAAATTTTATTAAATGGCCAATTTTTTCACTTTTTTCCCTATTTCAGCCTTTGACTACTTTTGATGTCTAGGCCTCCAAATTGGTACAAATGATCCCAAATATTCACAGAAGGAATATGAATGATATTAAGGTTTGAATATGATGTCCAGGGAATCTTTATGACCCTATAAAGGGTTCTGTAAACTTGTTTAATATTCTAGTCGAGGTAGGAGTTGTGGCTAGTAATTTGGGGTTCAAATTCCCCCGCAATGAATACTGAAAATGCCTTCCCAAATGGACTCAATACAACTCGAATTTCTGAATGGAAGTAGGGGACATGTAAATTAAATCAATATGAAATCATATGCATCACCATTCAACTTTTAATGTCTTCTATAAATCCCTTAAATCAGATGCAAAAATACTAGTTTCAACCTTGGGGGAAATGATAGGCAAACTTATCCAAATGCTATGAAACTCAACAAAATACATCCAAATTATTATGTACTGAAAATTAAACTCATAAAATCCATCAATAACAGTACATTCATCCATAAACCATCAGTATTTCACTTATCCATTTGAATCTATCAACATTATATTGGTTCATAGTAAGGTAGTGGGGAAATGACACTATTTCTTCATTGTTTAACATTTATACATGAAATATTTTGAGTATTTCAACCTGAGAGTATTCTGAACTTTAAATACATAAATTCATCCATAAACCATCATTATTTTACTTATCCGTTCGAATCCATCAACATAAAATTGATTCACAACAAGATAGTGGGGAAATGGCACTATTTCTTCATTGATTAACATTTTTACATGAAATATTTCGGTATTTAGACATGAGATTCTTCTGAAATTGAAATACAGAGCATTTACACCAGAAAATAAAATAATGTGGCATTATAATCTCCCCCAAATAAATCAATAGCTCAACAAATGCGCCTCAATCCATAGAGTAAGAATATGTTGAGAAAACTTGGAATAGATGGAAGAACAAGCTGATCTTCTAGTGTCCAAGAGCTTCTCTATAGCTTACAAATGTAACTTATGACTCCATTAAAATTATATGAAATACCTGAGTGGCCTCTCCAAACACCAACTTGGATGGGAATATTTCACCCTCAAAATTGGCTATGGCAAGAACTAGTCATCCACTAGCTCTCTCAATTCACAAATGCAAATTTCTCAAATGATCAAATATCTTCTCTTGGTTGATTCTTGTATTCTATAAACATCCTTATCTTTCTAAGGTTACCAATCCATCCACAAACTCAATCCAATTCGAAGTTGGGTGTGTGTTCATGATTTTCCATGTGTCCTCCCTTTCCTAGCCTTCCATCTTCCCCCAATTTGAGTAGGAGCCAGTTGAGCTTCCCAAACTCACATGAGAGCCCTCTTGGATGCTCTATTTCGACCTAACATGTCATATATGTCATATTCCATCCTTCATATCTGATTTGTATCATAGGTGTCATAGCATCTTCATCATTGTTGTCATAGAGCTAGGGAATCTAGTCCAAGTGTCTCACTAGATCCAAAATGCCTCTTCCTCTTCCATGGTAGTTAATATTCCACTCCAATTCTACCTTAATTGAATCATTCCAATTATATTGACCCTCTAACTCACCCCAATTCCCTTGGGATTCTTATGGATTCAAAATGACAAGAGGAAGATGCCATGTGGCATATAAAATCTAGCTTGTGCGGGCCCCACATCCTCCATGTGTCTTCGTGATCAATTACCACTTTGATTTTACCTTGTATTTATTTATTTATATCCTTTATTAAATATTTATTCCATTCTAATGTTCAAACATTATTTATTAGCTCCCTTATTAAAATTCCAAATGTATCCATCCAACCTAGGGAACTAGTAGGATTGATGGAATTGTCCTGCTATGCAATTATTTAATTGGGGACATGACAAATACTCTCCACTCAAGATTTCTTGTCCTCAAGAAATTCCATTTTTTTATGCTGCAATATATTTTTTTTATTCCCAAGTGGAATACTCATTTGGTACTCCTTCCTTTGCACCAAGTGCTCTGTTATGGTTCTGCCATTGATTCTCTTTAGCTGCAACCTGAGTAGTGGCACTCATGTACTGCAATTTTTGTTCCCAAAAGTAAAGAGTTGTGGATTGTGCATATTGATATATCATGTAACATCACCACTAACACCAAAATGGATAAATAAAATCCATAAAAATCAGATGTGTGCAAGTAATCTTTACTTCCAGATTTTGGAAACCTTTTCTTAACTTTCACCTATTTTTTCTTCTGTATAATTCTTTGAAATTGGTGTTGAGTTATCAAACTTTGAGTTTTTTAATATTCCAATAAAATTTCATAGAGGAACCACCATGCTTGTTTCTTCACTACTCTGATTACAATCATCTTCTCAAGTGATGACTAAATATCCATTGTTTCTTGTTACCCCCACAGTTGAAACCAATGAGACCAAAAATGATCCCAGGGTCCCATATGATCCTGATACATGCATGGTGTGAAATTCCTATGATGAAAGTCCATGAAAACCAAGCATGTGAAAATTGAATCCATCTCTCAAAAGATCTTCCACGTAGGAAACTGGAACACTGCTCTAGAAATATGAACTCAAATAACTGAAGGTTGGTTTGCTTTCCCAAACCAACAACCCAACCGCTACTCCAAGTGAGATGAAACCAAGCAATTCCAGCATCCCATTGCTGGTATTGCACCCTTCTAAACATCACAAGTACAAAAATATAGATCATGAAAGTACATAACATCACCAAACAATTGTACATAAAGAAGGTACCTCATCAAAGAACCATGAAAGTGCTTATACCTCCAAGTAAGTAGACCACCATTTTCCAAGTGCATACAAGCTTCAAGTGACCAATCAAATATGCTCCAATGACATAGGTGAGAATCCCATGTCCTATACTGCTACTCTAAAAGGATGTGATATGCATCAAAATATTCATCCATGTATTATTTCATCTAAGAAGTGAATGAAGAATCTCTACTAAAATCTTAACCAAATAATGAGCAAAAAAAACAAGAAGACTTCAAGTGGCTCAAGGAAGTATTATCAATTAACCCATGAATATGTACATCATCATGAAATAACAAAGGATGTTTCTGCCAATAATAATGTCCCTCAATCATATATCTCTTCACCTAAGTGTTGGATGAAGTTCCTCCAACATCAAATAGACTAGGCAAGGAGCAAGGAAAATCATGAGTCTCCAAGTGAATCAAGTTAACATAATAGGTGCACCCATGTAGATGTGTATCATCATAATGTAACAAAGGATGTTGCTGAAAATGTAAATAATATGGTTCTATAATAATTTCATCATCAAAAGGAGAGATATAAATTCCATACTCTTCATGTGGTACTATAAAAAAGAAACCTTTCACCCATACTTCATTAGGATGAACACTGCAAAATTTGGAAGTGGAGAATGTAGGAGAAAGAACTAACTCACCCAAACGATCAAAAACTGAAAATTTTTCATCATGTGAAGGATCCATAGGGGTAGGATTATGCACCTCCCTTAAAAATGCAAAACTTTCCTCATGGGTTGGTTCCAAGGTGGTGGAATCATGCACTTCTCCAAAAAGTGTGTAACCATTTTCAAGAGGTAACTCAAGTTCCTCTTCCACCAAAATAAGTGATTGCCTCTCATCAATATAATATTCAAACAAATCAATAACTTTCAATTTTCCATGTTTCTCATGATCCCTCATGCCATGATAATCCTCCAAGCAATCTACCATATGAAAATCTGAAACATAGTAGGAAGAACAAGTATCTTGTAACCTCTCAAGAAGTTGCTCATTTTAAATTTGGAGCTTATGAATGTCTTCATTATTATTCAAGTGGGATTCATGTAACCATTCACTATGCTCAATCACATTTTTTCTATCAAAACTCAAAGGCATGAAATTACCTTAGATTTTGCACATTTATCTTTGAATCTTCTCCATGTCTTCAAGGAAAGATGTCTCCTCCAATGAAGAAAATTTCCAACAAGAATTTGATACCAATGCTTGAGTTTCATGGAGTATCATAAGGGACTCTTGGATTTTCTTTTCATTCATCTTTAAGCACCCTTCAATAAAATGAGGCTCTTGCAAATGAACCTCCTCATCCTCTTCCTTCTTTCTTGGACCAACTTCATGAATCTCAAGTGGTGATGGGGAAGTTGATTTTGTTTCTTCTTCAACTGCTACAAGGTATTTATTTTCATGTTTAATGGAAGTTTGTCTTGCAGCAGCACTTTAAAAAGTGATCTCTATGTCCATGACATAGAGGTGTGGGCACCCATCAGTAGGTACTCCTTCATAGTTCAAGCATCCATCAGCAGATGCTCTTTGTTTCATTTCCAAAGTAGGATGTGTCTTGAAATGATCTTCAATATTTTCAATAGAAAATTATCCGTAGTCATGTGATGTCTCTTCATATTTTTCATAGTCACTTGGGAGTGAATTTCGATCCTCTTCATGTACTACTTCTTCTACTTCACCTATTTTAGAACTAGGTGGTTCATGGGTCTCCTCCTTTTGCTCCTTTAAGCAAACTAATGCATTTTTCCCCTTGGTTTTATTAAGATAAATATATTTTCTCCAACTTTTGATAGCCAACAATTTGAATCCTTTCAAAACATTCTTGGTCATGTCTTCAAAGATAGGTTCCATGATTTTTATATGCTCCTCACCATCATATGAGGTTCCCTTTTCATCCCTATTCATAGTTTCCTCTTCAACAAAAGAAATTTTGGTTTAAATATCTAATGGTGGTCCCTGAATTATTTTCCTCCTAAATATCAGGCCACATTAGTTTCCAATATCATGCTCTAATACCACAGTAATGCCCCTTTTTGAAATTTTATTAAATGACCAATTTGTTCACTTTTTTTCCCTATTTCGACCTTTGACTAGTTTTGATGTCTAGGTCTCCAAATTGGTCCAAATGATCCCAAATATTCACAGAAGGTATGAATGATATTAAGGTTTGAATAATATGTTCAGGGAAGCTTTATGACCCTTTAAAGTCTTCTACAAATTTAATTAATATTCTGGTCGAGGTAGGACTTGTGGCTAGTAATTTGGAGTTCTAATTCCCCGACAATGAATATTGAAAATGGCTTCCCAAATGGACTCAATCCAACTATAATTTCTGAATGGAATCAGGGTACATGTAAATGACATCAATATGAACTCATATGAATCACCATTCAACTTTTAATGTCTGCTATAACTCCCTTAAATTAGATGCAAAAATACTAGTTTCAACCTTGGGGGAAATGATAAGCAAACTTCTTGAAATGCTATGAAACTCAACAAAATAACTCAGTGAAATAAGGCACTACAAGAATCCTGAATCATTGAAAGAAGTGGTCGATGATCGTGGCTCTTGCAGAGGAAAATACTGGAAGCTTGTAGAAACCTGTCGAAGACATGATATCGCATGTTCATTACCCCAGTTCGTAATCATGACACAAGTATATGAGCATGTAAAGAGATCATTGAGAGAATCATTGTCTGCATTGACACAATTTTTTATTCTGTAAAGATTATTGGGAAATCGTAAACCTACCTATCACGATTTTGTTTGGGTGCTAATTTTGTTGTTGCAGAGAAGGAGTTTGAATACTTTTTGAAGTTGCTTAAAGAAATACACAGGATAGGGTTATAGTGCATAAATGAAGAAAAGTGGAAAGACTAATAGATATGAACCCACTGATACAATTTGGGCAAACGATTTTCCTGACTGTGCAGCATTGTTCAGAAGGGTTGGATGGTTCAATTTCTTTGAAAGAATCACAGGTTTTAACCCTAAAGTGTCATATCACTTTTCTCAGGGTTTTGTTAAGGATACAGTTACATTTGATACTTTGAAGTTTGAACTAACAGAGGAGTTGATAGAAGAAGCCACATGTATAGCCAGAGATGGAGAGTTGTGGTTTAAGAAGATACCTTTCACCTTTCACCCAAAATATTTCCTCTTACGTGAAATCGAAGCCCTAGATTGGGGAAAAGGTGTTCAGTTAGACAAATTCAAGTCTGAGTGGAGGGAAGTGATTGGCATTTTGCATAATTACATTACATGTGAAGGGATATTTGCTTTAGTTTTCAAATACCATGTCAAGTTCTTGCAACATCTAAATCAACAGTCCAAGATGAACTTACCTTTTTTCTTCTTGAAAATCCTTCAAAATATGTCTAACAAGATAAAATGGCATATGGATAATTCTCATAAATCTATTTTCCATCATGGATTAATAAAACTAATTATTTGCACAGTCTTGCAAAAGAAGAGCAGAACTTGGTATCATTTTTTTGTTTAGGTCAGATTTCCCTAATAAGCAAGAAGACCAAGCTAGGAAAAGACTGATGAGTAAGCAATTTAGTTTTGTAAAAAGGTTTAAGAAAGAGCTAGTTGGTGAACTGGTGCAGGTAATGTGCAAGAGAATTGTTCAAGTCAAAAAGTTGAAGATGCAGGAGAAGCATTTGATGGTAATTTAGAGTAGGCTTTGAAGAATGATGAAGAGGTGCAGAGAGCTGTTTCAAATCATGAGGAGAAGTTGGGTTTAACATAGCAAAAGCAAAGTTTCATATTAGTACAAGAAATCACAACAAGGGCTCCTGTTGCAGCTGAAATAAGGAATGATACTTTACAAGTCTCAAATGTAAAATTTCAAAGGAAAGCTCCTGTACAAGTGAAAGAAGTAAATTGGAGGCCGAAAACTAGAGTTAAGAACAAACTTAGACTGAATATGAAAAAGATTCTAAACCCTAAATTAAGGAAGGAAAAAATTATTGTGATTGAGGATTCTACATCTGAAGAAGATATAGAAGAGGAAGAAGACTTAAGTTCTCAACAAGTTTATATTGAGAAAGAGAATTCAGTGTTATTAGATTCATTCCCAGGAAGTAATAAGGTTTCAAAAGAGCTCATCACATGCAGCATTGAATGAGGTATGTCTTCAGAAGTTCCTGTTGTACAAGAAATAGTTAAATATGGGGAAGAAGATGACCTCATTTTTAAGAAAATAGATATCCCACGGTTGTCGGATAAAAATTCTACATTACAAGGGGGAATGGACATAGATTCAGAAACTGAAAACCTTAAGAAAAATGTGAAGCAATACAAATATCATATTGGTTTTCTAAGTGAGACCAATGATGGATTGGTTATGACTAATAGAAGACAGAGAGGAGACCTTGATGATATCAATACTCACTATCAGGAATTGATAGCTATCTCAAAAGAGGCTTTAAAGTGAAAAAGACAGACTCAGAGCCAGTTTGAAGAATTAAACCAAAAATTTCAAAGTCTGACCCAGCAGAATGAGGTGTTATTGAAGAGGATTGAAAGTCTAGAGACAAAGTAGCAGCGAAGCAAAAGACAGTCACATGCTTTAGAAGGAATTGCTTTGTTGGTAGAGGCAGCCAGGAATCTTTGAAGGGTTCTAGTGACAGGCGTCAAGTAGTTTAGTTTGTAATAGTTAATAGTTTATTATGGTTGAAAATACAACTATTTTGGAAATTGTTTCGAACCCTGACCTAAAAGATTAGTTTTGACAGTTATGTAACCATTTTTTATGGAAAAAGATAAAAGTAGGAAATGAGATAGAGGTAGGGTTCGAATTTCTCTTAAGGAGAGGCTTTAGAGATTATGTATTTCAAGCTAAGACACATGACACTTATGTAAGTTTGAAGACTGATATTGATTATATACATACTGATAAGCCACTTTAATTGTCATGTTGGTTTTGTTTATGATCTGTCTAATTACTTCATATACAATTTCATTTCTTGTTTAATATTCCTTACTCATGAAAATGCTTGTATGTGCTAGATGAAATCAATATTATATTTGTAATCCTTATGGTTTATTTTTTTTATGTGTTTGATCCCCGATTCTTCATACTCATTCATAACTTAGTACTTGTATTAGCTTGTTAATTTTTTGACCTTCTTCTTGATAAACTTTCAGACCAAAACCATAAAAATCAATTTCATTTTATTTTATTTTTGAGATTGTGTTAGCTTGTTCTTGTGGTAGTCTAGAAACAATTTCTAGCACAAACATGGGACATGACAAGGAATGCAAATTATATAATATTTATTTTTTAAACGTACTTTAATTTAAATTTCCCAAATCAAATATATATATATATAGATAGATATCCTTATTATTAGAATATTTTTAGCTTTCCGTAGAAATTATATATATATATATATATGTGTGGGGGGGGGGGGCAAGACATGATGTGACAAAAGGTAAAATGTAAAACATTTACATAGAGAATTTCATTTCCTCATTTTTGTATAATGTGTTTTTATAGTTTTAATTCATTTTTTAAAAGTTGTTGAGGGCATTTTAGCTTTTTAGTTTAAGATGGATTTTTTAGTTTTTCCTATAAAAAATTTATTTATATATGAATGACAAATGGTAAAATGTTAATATTTTATGATTTGAATAAATGTTTAAATATTGTTGAATAGAAGGAGGGTCTATAAGGAGCTTCTTGTTAGCCAAGCCTTTGTAGCTAAATAGTAAGATATGAATGACTAGGGCTATGTCTAGCAAAATTATCTCGTTTTCCTTATTCTTTGAATTAGATTTGGTGGACTCCCTTCCTCAATTATTTGAAGTGGGCACCACTGATTGGGAAGAAATTTGTCTCCAATCAAGTCACAAACGGTATGTGCTCACAAATTGATTCAAAATCTTCATTGGATTTGGTGGAATCCCTTCCTCAATTATTTGAAGTGGGCACCACTGATTGGGCACAAATTTGTCTCCAATCAAGTCACAAACGGTCTGTGCTCACAAATTGATTCAAAATCTTAGTTAATAGAGCCCTATATGCTTTAATATGCATTTATAGTCTTTCTTTTTTTGTTTCTATTCTTAAGTAAGGTGAGTAAGGTGCCTGCATGGAGTTTATCATGTTATTGGTATACACTAATAATTAATTGATAATAAATTTAATTTATTACATGATAAATGATTTTTTTTCATGGCGTTTATCATATTATTAGTATACACCAATAATTAATTGATAATAAATTTAATAGATCACATGATAAATGATTTTTTATAGGTTTTTATTTCTAGAGTTTTTATGTTTTTGAAATATTTATTAACAAAGTCTAAAACATTGTATTAAAACCTAGAAAACACAGTCACAGCTTTGGCACCTCATGATTCTTATTTTATATTCAAATAATAAGTAGAACATTTTGGTCTTCGTAGTTTTTGTTTTGATTTTGATTTCCTTTTCCTCTAATATACTTCAGAAGACAATGTTCACATAGTAAAAGGATAATGTTCACACAGTAAAAGTACAAACGTGGTGTACTTCATTTGCGCTGTAACTTCCAATTTTTTTTGTCATTAAACTTAATTTGTCCACTACAATGTACTGTAAAGGACATTCACGACTGTGTACCATCGCTTAACTCTATCCACACGAAGTTTTCTGGGTTTTTTTTTATGAATCTGTAATAAGGTGAGATCACATTAATGAAAAGTCTCTATTGTACATTCACGCTTGGATGAAAGCCAGTAGTCATTTGTCATATTTTAAATTGATGGTTGGGTTACAATAAGGATGGAGTCCCTTTGACATCCAATCCAAATAGGAAGAATCAAACAATTATGCTTTTTTAGATTTACTCTTGTCTCTGTCTTGCCATTAAATATTGGAATTTGACGGCCACCACCCTTTCAGTACACAATTTCAACAAGTTATTTCCATTCAAAGCTAATTTACTACGACAGGTGAGCCGTATAGTATGACGTAACGAATTTTGTGCTTGATACAAAATGCTGGAGAGCAATAAGTACCTCGCAGCGCAGCAATTAATGATGCAGTTGTGGGACACAGAAAGTGTTGAATCAACAATGAAATCAAATTGGACGGTTGATGTGCCCCACAGTCGTAGCATTAATTGCTACGCTGCGAGGTGCTTATTGCTCTCCCAAAATGCTTGAACTAAGATTCCTTAAAAACGACAATGTGATTGGAATGTCAATGGAGCATAATCAAACATTTGATACTAATAAAAAGAATGTAGTAATGTTGGGTAAGAAACAATATAGTAACGTTGGGTAAGATGCGCAAAAATATTGGGCTTGAATTGCCAATGGGATGGGTAAGAGAACTCCATAAGCCTGAACTTTCTTCCATCAACTCATGTTGTAGAATGGACAACTCAGACTTTATTATGTAAATAATTTATAACTACACCAAATGTATGGGATTGGTATTGTGGATATCATGGATGATTTCAAAATGAAGAATATTTGTAAGGAAGAGTTGTTGTACATACAAGTTTAGGTATGTGTATCTTGTTAATATCAATTATGGGGCGTTTAAGATTGAAATGGATTCACATTAGGTGATTCTTAATTCGAGAAGAAGATGATCTTGATGGATTGCTTTAATAGTGAAGGGAGGTGGGTCGAGGTATGCTAAAAGTTCTCTGTATGCCTTCCTTCTTAAGGACCAAAACAATAGTTGATTCACAAGGAATGAAATACGTTAAATATGACTCTTATTTAGCAATTTCTAATTTTTTTATTTAACATCTTAATTTTTCTATTGTAGTACCTTCATTGAAAAGAACAACACAATACTACAAATCAATGGAAATCTTAATTGCATGTCTAGGAGCAACCATTGAGGTTCTCCAAACAACTTAGAATACTTTGTTAAAATGTTGTCCAACCTCTTTTGTGCTTCTTATCTTGTTCAAATCCTCCAACTTCTTATCTTCCATATTGTACAAATCCTCCTACCTTAAACCCAAATTCAATAAGCTTGTGCATCTAAGAGCCATTCTTTATGACCATCTTGGAGTATGACCTAAAATGCCAATTGATTGACTAAAAGATCATCTTCATGTAAGAAACAAATTAACACCCCAAAACCTAGAAACATATAATGTAAGTAGAAATAATTTCAAAAAATCAACTTTTATTTACATGCTTTATTTAAACATTATGTTATAGTCATCCAAAAATAATATAAACTCAAAATTATATGTTTTTTTTCCTTAAATAATAATAAATACTACTAATAATAATAATATTTCATTTCATATTTGTAAATATATCTTCATTCTTATAATCCCTTATATATACCAATATGTCTCAATTCTTATAATCACTTATATATACAAAGCTAGATAAATACTACATTTAATTTAAATAAAACCAATAATTAAAGGTGATGATCACTTATATATATAAAGCTAGATAAATACTACATTTAATTTAAACAAAACCAATAATTAAAGGTGATGTTTGTAGGAAAAACGTTGGATACTTGATTCAGCTCGAAAAATAGATCGTATTACTTTATTTTATCATGGGATAAGGGACATGGTTGTTTTGAGATAAGAGTATTCACATGGTGAATTTTTTCCAAGTGTAACTTATTAAAAATCATAAAGTTTTAATGAATTTTGTTAATTAATAATAATATAAAGATAATTAAATAAGTTATTTGAAAAACTGTTTTTATAAAGCAAAAAGTTAGAAGATTTAAAAATGTTTTACATGCAGTATAGAAGATTTAACTGCATCTTAATCTGTTTGAGACCTAACAGATTGGAGTTTTACAAGCCAATCCTTATTGTATTATGCATATATACTACATATGCCCATTCTCATTCCTCCAATTTCAAATTCCAAAATTGTTATTCTGGTTTTATAAAAATATCTTGTAAGAAATTTTATAAAAATAGATTATTATTATTATTATTATCTTAACTAATCAATGTCAATCTCTGAAGTATTAAAAGCTTTTCTTTCTTCAAAGGCTTTGCACCAAAAAGTAAGTTAAAGAAACATAAAAATTTGTATAAGTTTGTCCCAATTTTGTTTTCAGAGTTTGGCTCTTTTGATGAATCTTATGTTGATGGTTGTTGTGGGAGTGGGATGTTGATAAAACTAAATGAGAACCATTACTTCAGGTTATGGATGGAAGGAGATAAAGGAAACAAAACTTGTAGTATTTTGGGGTTCTTTTAAGCCAGCAAATGTGGAATTGATTCTCTTGTTATCTTTGGTGACTCGAAGGTGATAATTGAGAGGGAAAAATAAAACTTTAACTTACAGTTTCTTCAGTTGAATAATTGGTGCGAAAAGGTCAAACGTTGTGATCAAAACCTTCAAACACACATCTCTTATGCATATTTTAAGGATTTTCAACTATGAAGCTAACAGTTTATCTAAAGAAGTTGTTAAGTGTGAAACGGAAGTTTATCTTTGCAAAAAATGTTTTAAAGGTATTTTTTATTTTTATTTTGAATAAGTGATATTATTTAATTTATATGAATTTTTTAATAGAAATAATAATTATGTGTGTGTAAATTTTGTTTTTAATATTTTTATTAATTATTAGCATTTATAAATATTTTAAAAAATTTAATAATATATAAACAATGTTTGTCCAAGTTGCTAGGATTTTGAGATGCTAGAGCAAAGAAACAAAGAAACGGCATATTCAAGAAGTTACCCCAAATTTTAGGAAACGTTGAAGGATAAGTCAGCCTCTTCAACATAAGATAACCCACCAAGAATACTACAAATTTTATATTAGAATACTAAAAAATTCAAAGTTGGAGCATAAGTCATTAAAGTCTTTAATTTTATAATCTAAAGATTAATACAAGTTTACAACATACATCAAGTGAGTTAAAGCTAAATAGAACCATACATAAGTTGTAACTGATAAAACAAATTCAGAAATACAACCATATTGAACAACATTTAATGAAATCGAAGTTACTCAAAAGGAATATAATGGATGGCATGGCCCTTTATCATTTAATTTTTATTTGTTTGGTTAAAATTTGTCAAAGGAATCATATGGACGCCATTTTTAGGAAGGAAATGTTTCTCTTGTGTGTTTCTTTGAGTTTCCTTTAAACAAAGATGTGGGGAAACATTTCCAATGGAGTTTCCAAGTTTCTGAAACCTATAAGGACATGTAAGCATCTTTCCTACCCTTGGAAATGTGTATCCATATAACACTAAATATTATTAATACAAAATTTAATATTTTTAACACTTATATTTTATATAGATTAATATTAATGTATAATGTTAAATTAAAAATTTTCTTACAAATAGTTTCCACACATCTAATGACATATGCAATTCCACCAACAATGTCAAAACAAAAACCCTAATTCTAATACAATCCCATCCACCATTGTTTAAATCATGAAGATTATATATCACTAACCATGTTATATGCATACAAACACAAGATAACAGTCTGCGATCTTATGGGCGACTCACTCATATGGCAGAATAGAAATGGCCATAAACTTAGAATTGGGATTGATCCTTGGCTTGGTTATTGTATGGATCATAGACTCCCTCGGAGTATGATTGTTCACCTTTCCAACTGAGGCATTACTTTCCTTTATCAAGTTCAGATTGATCGTTTTCCCACATCTTCTGTACAGTCTTGGATATCTACAGAATATCTAGATCTTCCACAGGGTGACATTTCCTCATGGAATAAGTTTGGTATGAACCTAACCAAGAATCATATTTTCCTAACACACGAGGAAGATAACATTATATGGGCAAAAAATATGGTCGATGGTTCATACAATCCTCACCTGGGATATCATTCTTTCTTCTCTTGTGAGGATCTCCATGTTCCCACATGGTCTTGAAATATTGTAACTTCAAAGAATATTCTAAATGTATTTTACTGATCTAACCCAAGGGAGATGTTATTATTCCTTCATTGGGGTGTTACTATTGTAATTGGTCATCATAGATTCATGAGGTAAGGCCTCCATTGTAAGTCGGGTCATTAGTACCCTAATGAATAATATAAAATATTGTTTTGAGTCTTCCTAGGTGAAGTCAGCCCAGACACTTTAGTTGGGCCAACTTGTTTAGGGTAAAATTCAGTTGGCTCAATGTGTATAAATATAAGAGTTGTGCTTCTTATTTGAACACATACTCACTCACTTGTGTATCCCATAGGAGAGAGAGACAGAGGCAGATCAGCAAGGAGGATAATACATGTTTTTGGTTTTCATCTTATACATCTTATACAAAGGAAGTTTTGCTGGGTTTTATTCCCCTTGAGAGGTTCCCACGATAAATATTGTCTATATTGTGATTGTGTTTCTTTTAGTGATTTTGCATATGCTACTATTGTGAATTTGGATTGAACACTAATGATATCTAGTCTATCATATGAAATCTTAACATGGTATCAAAGCTAGCCTGAATAGGATAACTTTCACAAGGTGAAACTCTCTCTCCTCCCTCTCTGAAAGAAATTAGGGTTTCTGCAAAATTTGGAATTTGGAAGATCTGGTTGCATAGAAAGTTGTGCCTCCATAGAGCGCATATACTAAGCCCGAGATCGAATTTTTTGGGTAGTTTAATCTTCGGGAAATCCAAATCCTAGTTTGTCCTTGAACTAGAAAACCGCAGAAAACAAAAACCAGAAATTATGTAGAGCTGCAACCTCACAAGTAGGATTTTAAGGGTGAGGATTTGGGATCTTCAGGAATTAGTTGGACCAACCAACTTTCCTCAGTCAAGTGCATATCATGGTAAGTTCAGCTTTTCATTTTGAGAAATTTCAGTTTTTTAGTGACCTACTGGACAAGATGGCTCGAAGCACTAAGATTGAGGATAAACTGGAAGGCACAGAAAAATTACTAGCATGGAAGTATGGGATTGGTCTCATTCTCAGAGAGAATGGCCATGAGAAGTACATCAAGGATGAAGTTGTAGAACCAACAGAATTTGAAGCTAAGGAGAAGCATGAACAAGACCTAGTCAAGGCAATGAGGATCATTGTTGATTCTATTAAAGATCACTTGACCCCTCAAGATTCATCTAAGAAGACACCAAAGAAAACGTAGGATGCACTTTCCAGAATGTATGAGGGAAGGAACATCAACAGAAAGATGAATCTGAGATCTCAAATGAGATGTGTGACCTTGTAGATTAAAAACCCACCAACTATGAGGAAGTTACACAGAAGAAAGAATGGGTTGAAGAAATGCATTTAGTTGTTTTCAGCAATTTAAAGCACTCATGGAAAACCAGAGTGGTCACCGCATCAAAATCCTAAGAATGGAAAGAGGCGGTGAATATGTTTCAAATGAATTTATAATTTTTTGCAAAACTCATGGCATACAGAATCAATTCACTGCGCGATATACACCTCAGCGGAACGGTGTCTCAGAAAGAAAGAACAGAACCATTATGGAAATGGCGCGCAGCCGAGCATTTGCCAAATGAATATTGGGTTGAAGCAGTCGCAATTGCTGTATATATTATGAATCGATGTCCAACAAAGAGCATGAAGAACAAGGTTCCTCAAGAATCATGGACAGGTATGAATCATAGTGTTTCTTATTTAAAAGTTTTTGGTTGTGTCGCATATGCTCATGTACCAGATGAGCTAAGAAAAAAGTTAGACAAGAAGGGACAAAAATGTATTTTTGTTGGCTATTCTGAAGACACAAAAGCATACAAGTTGTATGACCCTATTCCAAGGAAAGTAATTATTAGTCGCGAAGTTCAATTTGTTGAGAATGAATCATGGGATGGAACCGTCGAGAAGAATGTCAAGATTGTGCTGAATGTCAAGCATGATGACATGATGGAAGAAGTGGTTCAAACACCACAAGTAAATCAACCAGACGTAGCACCGTCGACTCCCATGACATTGCAACACGGTTCAGCACAAGGAATATCAACACAAGTCGTAGCTCAAGCTACACCGACGAGCACTCCAAGAGGACAACAAACTCCATCAAGTAGTTCAACATCAATAGATCCAGTGAAGACAAGAATCTGCATGAGATATATGAATTTGGTAGACCAAAATCCTTCTCTCTCTTTGCATTGTTTTCTCAAATAGATGATCTACTAACATTTGAGGAAGCTAATGAAGAAGAAGTATGGGCACAAGCCATGGATGAAGAAATACAATGCATTGAGAAAAACTAGACATGGGAACTGGTTGATGTACCAAAAGTGTAACACCCTGGTTTTGACCCCATTTGCATTAAAATGTATGTGATGTATATATTGTAATTAATCATGGTGTGGAGCTAATGGCAAAATCCCCACCATTGATTTATCGTTTTATGTTCCGACCATTAAAAGCGTTGCCGAAGGAATATTTCGTGCTAGCCGGCACATTATAATTTTTGGCATCATGTAATTATGCGTTTTAATTAAAATACCCACAATCAGCTATGTCAATGCAACCATAATGAAAAGCGCATGATTTTCCTAAGGATAGGGAGGGAAATTATTTAAACCTTTGGGCCAATGGGGAAAATTCAAATGTCAATAGGAGAACCCATCAATCAATCAACTACCCATTTTGTCTTTTTCCGCCAATCATTAAATTCTGCCAGAATGTGGTTGAGTTAGTTATTGCATGGCGATGGGATGAGTATGGGCAGCAATTTCGAATTTGGGGAAAACCAATTTTGACTTTTGGGGCAAGTAATCACCCAAAAATGCATGCCATTTGCCCATACACCCACTATTTTCATTTTGCTCACGCGGGGAAGCTTGGGAGTTGTTTTACATTCACGTTTTTGCTCATTTTCCTCATCTTGCATGCCCAGAAATCTGTTTTTGGTGTTGTTCAGCAAGTGGGTAAGGAATATTTGTGTTTTGGGAGTTTATGGCAGTCATTTGGTTCCTGTAATGACATAAACGTGCTTAGAACTCGTGGGAAAATAAGATTCATGTTTTATTGTGATCTGTGGAGGTCGTTTTTGCCCACACAAAGCCAATGAACATTTGTTGAAATTTATTTTGGCTCCTATGGCTGTTTTAACCACTTACCCTCTTTGATTTTAGCTTCCAGGATGTTTTATCCATGCCCAGCACTGTAATGGTGGTGTAATGATTTTTTTTTTGGCCACGTTAGGGCCAAAACGTCCCTGGGAAATCAAATTGTTGTCAGGGGTTGCTCTTACCCTCCTTGGCAATTAGTTTTGTGGCCAAATTGTTTTCCTAAACCCAAGAATGGTGTCTATTGATGTGTGTGCAATTGGTCTTTGGACTGTGTAGGAGTGAGAAGGAGTTTGCTTGACAAACCTAGTGCTTTGTTGGAGCCTCATAGACAAAATTAGAGGGTTGGCTCTCTTCTCTACACCTTGTAAATAGCACTAGAAGGGAATCCATGGCCTGAGGGACTCTGCAGCAGAAAAGGGAATGATTCCTTATGTTGGGTGTGTGTGGATGTCTTAGGAGTCAAGCTAGTTCTGGTGTAGGCATCCTTAGCTCTTCAATGAGCCCACTAGCTTAGCAGACAGTGCTTCCATCTCCTGATAACCTGATAAACCCAACTTGTTGGCTTGGTTATGTGTTGTTGTGTACTCTTGGTCTGATAAACCCAACTGTGTGGGCTTGACTAAGTCTTGACATATGTTTGGATATGTGTGAGGCTGCCTAGTTTCTTTATTTCTTGGGGAATCCTGCCTAGCTCAGAGGTGGCAGCCTTGCTGAGAGATTAAGGAGCACACTGGCCTATGGTTGGGTGGAATGTTGCAGCGACATGGCTGGTTCCGAGGCGTTCTTCTTCATAAGATAAGTATTCTTGTGTTTAATTCCCTGCAATTACGTTTGATATTGAATTACAAGGAACATGTTGAATGCTTGAATGTATTGTTTTGCTTCTGTTGTATGGTGATAATGTATGCATGTTTTAGTTCAAAGCATTTCAATTTTTATGTGAATGTTCATGGGGTTGGCATCCCGGATAGCTAAGGGTATAGTAGCATCCTCTTCGTCGGTCGGAGGGTCGGGGACGTTACAAAAAGATAAATATGTAGTTAGCATCAAACAGATTTATAAGACCAAGCAAGATGCTGATGTGAATGTGCAGAAGCACAAGGCAAGAATGGTAGAAAGATGGTTCACACAACAACCCGACATAGATTTCAATGAAACATTCGCACCAGTTGCACGCATGGATACAATTAGAACTGTTTTGGCTATTTCCGCACAAAACAAATGGCATGTTTATCAAATGGATGTTAAGTCAGCATTTCTGAATGGCTATATAGATGAAGAAGTATATGTGGAACAACCACAAGGCTATGAAGTTCCAGGAAAAGAACACAAAGTGTACAGACTGAAGAAGGAGCTCTATGGTTTGAAGCAAGCTCCAAGAGCTTGGTAAAGTTGCATTGATTCCTATCTCATTGAGAATGGATTTCACATAAGTGAAAGTGAACCAAACCTGTACACCAAAGTGAATAAGAAAGGTAACATGTTAATTGTTTTCATGTATGTGGATGATTTAATATTTACGGGTGATTTTGGCATAAAAGAATTTAGAACAGTCATGGAAAGTGAATTTGAAATGACTGATTTAGGGCTCATGAAGTTCTTTCTGGGAATTGAAGTCCAACAATCTAAAAGTGGTATTTTCATATCACAATCCAAGTATGTAAGCACAGTTTTAAAAAGATTTAATATGTCAAATTGCAAGGCAGTCCCAACACCAGTAATAACAAGTTTAAAATTGAGCAAAGATGATGATGGATCAACTGTAGATCCTACACTGTTTAAAAGGTTTGTTGGAAGCCTTATGTATTTAATAGAAACAAGACCAAACATAATGTATGGAGTAAGTTTGATCTCAAGATCCATGGAGTCACCAAAAGACTCATTGGCAAGCAGGTAAAAGAATTCTGAGGTGTGTAAGTGGTACAAAAGATCTTGGCATAATGTATTCAACTTCAGAAAATTTTAAACTCATTGGATATACTAACAGTGACAAGGGAGGAAGCATAGATGACAAGAAAAGAACATCTAGGTACACATTTCATTTTGGTATAGGTGTTGTTTTTTGGGCTTCGAAGAAATAACCCATATTAACTCTATCTTCAGCAGAAACAGAGTATGTCGCAACTACAGGCACTGCATGTCAAGCTGTTTGGATGAGAAGAATGTTAAAAGACCTGTCGCAGAACCAACAAGAACCAACAACTATTTTCTGTGACAACAATTCATCCATTGCCTTGTCAAAGAATCATGTGTTTCACAAGAAAACCAAACACATTGACACAATGTATCATTTCATAAGAGAGCTGGTGAATAACAAAGAAATTTGTTTAGAAATTTGCAAGTCTGAACATCAAGTTGCAGACATCTTCACAAAACCATTGGCAAGGGATACATTTCAGTATCTCTGAACTTATTTGGGAATGACAAGTTCTGCATAGTGAACTCTATCATGAACAGAGCATGTTTTCTGCTCTGAAACATTTTTGTAATATATTGTTTTAAATTTTGATCTTCTCATAATTAAGGGGGAGTGTTGGAAATATTAATTACTCGTTGATCCATAATCACATCAGCTAACTCTGTCAAAGTCTGTAGCAGGTCAGAAACTGTCAGACATTCAAACAAGATAAAGAGTTCATATCTATTGTATATAAGACAGTGGAATTTAGTTGTTGAAGCTAAGTTTCTAGGTAGAGAGTAATTACAGTCTTTTAATGTTAAGTCGGTTAGTCGGCATAAATTTTCTATATGAATAAAGAGATTGTAAATATGAAATAGAATAGACAAGCATAATAGAACAGAGAAGAGAAGTGCAGAGAAGAAGAAGAAAAACTCAGTGAAGAGTTTGAAGCTCAAGCTTCTGTGTTTTGTAAGTGTTGAAGAGCCAAGCTCTATAACTAGTGAAACATACTAGTAAATTCCAAGTTTGTATTTACAGCTGTAAGTTTTGTTATGCCGTCACAAGAAATATAAATCCAATAGATTATGGTTTAATGCAAGTTCTTGTCAGCCGCATATCTTCTCCATATTTACCTTAGTGAATGTTGTTTACATTTACTGTGAGTAAAAGACACAAAGAATCCATAATTAGTTCACTGTGTTAAGTTCTATTTTTTACGCGTAGAAGTTCGACACAAATCTTGTTTATTATTTGCTTATATGATATTGTGAGTGAGTCACAATATAGTTGTGTCGCAATTAATCCTAGATTGCCGTAGTGAAAAGTGTTTTTCATATTCCTAAGTCCTTCTAGGAAATATAAAGTTGTGAAAACTTGGTCGCACATGAGTTCGTCGCAACCTAATTCATGTCACAATGAAAGCTCGTCGAAGCCAAAGTAAAAGTGTGTCGAGGTGAAAAGTCTATACACTTTACTCCGTCGCGCAGTAATTCCATCACATAATAATTTTGAGAGCAATTAGTTTTCATAATATAAGATGACCAATTTGTAAGAATATAGTAATCAAAATCAAGTTACTCATAATACATGATATTATAATATATCTATATAAAAAACTAATATTATAATATATTTATATATTATCTGTTTTTCATATCATGTAGCAAATATTTTTCATTAAAGTATAAGATGACCAATTAAAAATATCGAAGTTTATCGTAATATATAATATTGTAATATATTTATAACAAAAAAATATTATAATATATTTATGTACAACAATTATTTGAAACGATATTAGCCTTCCTATTTTTTTTAATTCATTAAAATTAAGATAATTTTCTAAATTTTATAAACATGTGAATAACCAAAACAATTAATTCATTATCATTTTTTTCTTATAATTCAATAAAACAAATTAATCTTAATAAAAGTTAATAATAATTTCAACGCACAATTTTAATAAAAATTTAAAATAAAAATTTCATATATTATAATTTATAAATATTAACTTGAAGTAAAAATTAAGATTTTCTAAACGAATAGTAATCAAAAGAGAGTCAATGGATTTCGAACACACTCATAGTATAAGTTGACCCTATGACTTTCTAAGTATAGAGGTATATAATTGTCTTTTAAACATAAAGGTATAAAAGGAATGGAAGATAACAATGATCAATTATGTTTGTAGTTTTTTAATTAATGTGTTATTTTATTTTTATAAAACGTCATGCTAGCAATAAAAATTTTGAATATTATAAACAATTTGGAATATCTCATCCAATACAAAAAACAGAAGTACCACATGCTATGTCAACATACATATCATACAAAACTCCTCATGCTCAAATGCATTGGGAAAGCATCACACGCTACTAGTCTAAGTCGTCCTCCTCAATGTCATCCACCTCATCTAATCTATCTTCCTGCATCGGCACATCCCCCTATGCCACTACTCTGACATACTCAACAACAACCACGATCCTCCTCATCAGAGAGATCCAATCCAAAGGAGCACCACTGGTATCATGTTGGAGGATGTGGTCCCACATCTGCACATGCACACAGCATGTCATTAGTATCTATCACATATATGATCTAGATACCACTATGCTAGTAAACTATATTTGACTGAAACCACATAGAGTCATGTATATGTACCGTCAAGTCCCAATACCTATCCTGAAGGTCGATACATCTCTGTATCTCCCCAGTATTCCATCCCAACATATGGATAGTTCTCTATAAGGATAGGAAGTTGCCGCCACTGTGCAAAAATATCATGGGTGAAGAAACAACCTACCAAGCCGCCTCCCTCCCTGATCATCATCTCGCACCATTTTCTCATGCGAGGCTCGCGAGGTCCCCCCTCGCACACCACTAGATGCGGTCGCAGTGTCAGTAGTCACTCAAACACACACAAAAAGGATGGGAAGCAGAAATCACCATCCACTAAGCTAGCCTGGTTCAGCCCACTCTCAACCATTGTCAAATACATATCGTCCCACCCATAGTAGGTTCCCATCAGTACACTCTCAACCATCAGCAACTAGTTTCCTGAGATCTTGTGAGGACCTTTCTTTCACAGTATGGGCAGCACCATTGTTTCCACTTCCCGAGTCTCCATACTCTCAACGTCACACACCAATATGTATGACACATGTACATATTTCGTGGCATAGCAATGCCTAGCACATAAGTCATCCATCAACACTCCCCTTGGGATTTTTGGTGAGATGTCGTTGATAACTCCCGGCAGTAGGAGGCCAGTTAGGAAGTACACATCCTAGAGGGTGATCTCTAGGCGCTCACCATGTATGATGAAACAATCTGAATCTCGGTCCCAAAATCTCACCAAATTGTTCAACAAAACTATTTTGAACTCATCAATGGGATCTGGAAGAACTTTAGTAGACCACTATGGGATAGTGTATCCTGTACTTCCCCATCCTACTCCACCTCATCTCTGAGTCCCCAATGTATCGATCTCGCCATCCAACCCAAGGAATCCTGCAAATCCAAAAATTCCGTGTTAGACCCAGTTAAAAAAAAATTCCCATTATGTTCTAGGTCGCACCTATCAGGCCTTTTTGTGCGACCCACGTCGCACAAAAACGCTTGACCGGTGCGACCTGGGTCATTCCTGTCTCCTAAACAAGTGTGACCTAGGTCACGCTTGTCTCCCCGATAGGTGTGATTGGGTCATGCCTGTCTCCTAAAAAAGTGCGACCCAAGTCACGCTTGTCTCCCCAACAGGTGTGACTGGGTCACGCTTGTCTTCCTGGTAGATGCGACCTGGGTCGTGCCTTTTCCCTCAAAAAGTGTGACCCGACCCTGTGAACCCTTCAGACTCGATCGAGGCCCCCAAAATGAGAAAAAAACAAAACTAAACCATTGAAATTGTTGAGCTAGGTGAGAACTCTTACCTACAACTCAGAGATCCAAAAAACCGATGGTCTGATCTGAAGAAATTAACACCTTTTCTCTAGAGTCCCTCCACTCCAACTCAGCAATGAACAGTGAAAATGACATGTGTCATGTTGTCCCCATTGTTTATAGGCCTCCATTTGTTCAACTCTTTCTTTCGTGCACCATAGATTCATCTAGTGTCCTTTTTTCACATTGTTCGTACCACTGGGGTCAGTTTTTCTCCCTCTGTCAGACTCACGTCTCATGATATCCCTGTCGTTTTTCAAGCTATTTCCTAGAGGTACCTCGATTTGTGTACCATCAAGAAAATCGACTCCTTATGTATAAGCATATTCATGAGCCCTGCGCTCCATCCATACTGCACAGTTTCAGTTATTTTACCACCATTCACCATCCCACAAGGAGGCCCCATCAGCGTTCCACTATTATTTTCTCATTCGTCAGTCGTGATCACAACATCACCTCCTTTGGCATATTGAACACTTCCTCCTTGCTTGATTGACCATTACAGACTTTTTGTTAATCTCTTTTATGAATTCTTAAAGAATGAAAAGATGGATGAGCAATCTTGCTTCCTTTCACTGTCGTTAAAGTATTTGAAAGGGTGTCTATGTGGTATCGTTTATCCCTTTTTTAGACTATGTAAACCAATTAAAGAAAATGACCACCATCGCACCTTCCAGCTAGGAACGTTTCCATTTGCATCCTTTTATGCTTCTTGGACATTTGGATCGTACTTTACGAAAAATACCACTTGTGGGTTGTATTTAAGCTCTTTTCCATCCCTCTCATAAAGAAAATATCGTTGAGAAACCTTGGTTTTGTTCATGCTCGTAAAATTATTTAAATGACCATCCAATCAGTATAGGTTTAACATTTTTTGGCCTGGTTGGACTACCTACGAAAAATAAGTCTCTTTAACCCTTTCATTTGGGAGAGCTCTCCTTAGTACAATTTTATCCTTTTGGGGCTTAGGAGACTACTGTACAAAATAGAGACCCATTGGAGTCCTCTTCACATTTTCAAAATCTCTAAACATGAAAACACCATCGAGCATTTACCATCTTGGTCTCGACAAAAATCCATGAGATAGTATCACACTGAGCTTACTTCTATCCCTTCTCTACGCTCCTTAAACTATGAAGAAGGCCCAAACGATGCCTCTTGGTGCCAGCCCATATTGCATATAATCTCACATCATGGAAACATTCCCCCTATTGGGTCACCTGTGTTCAGAGTACTCTGCGATGAGTATCCCTTGGATCCCATGGATATCATTCATCCAGTGCCTTCCCTGAGTATTTCCCATTGCAGTCATCTCTCGGGTCCCTCATCTATGATTCCCTCCCCATGAGTCAGTACCATCTGCTGTCAGGTCATCCCTGTCGTTATGCTCTGAATAAAGGAATTTTGAGTCACATGTACTCCCTTGCCCTTGCTCCCCATTCACTGTGTCAATCCCATTATTATTCCATATCTTTGGTTGTCCCCTCACACTTCTATCAAGGAAACATCATTTCCTTGGTAGTTGCAGGTCTCCCTTTGTCAACGTCAACACATCTATTCCAGAGGATAGACCCAAAAGTCCATGTATCCTTGTTTCATCCACCTCATTGATGAGTTCCTTCGACCACTTGAAAGGAGTCCTTAGTGCCTTTTAGTTTGGTTGTGTCTCATGTGCTCGACTTCAGCTACATTATCGCACTGTTGAGATTCGTACAAGGTATTGGTTCCTTCATTATTTGGTTGAAGACCCTAGTTATGCAGTTTTATTTCCCTTGTGATTTTCGGGTTGCGTTGGTGACAGTGTTCAGAAGCCCCTCAGTATCATGCTTCCGCGTATCTACAGTATTTTATGTTGTTTATTGTACCTCAAATATTCTGACTCTCAATCATTGAGTCTATACAATTGTGTACACCTTCAGATCCAGTAGAGAATTAGTTGTTGTGATATTGCATTCCAAGAGAATGCCATTGTTCCTATGTAGTAGTTCTTCATATCAGTCTTTGTATTCAGCCTCCCATTGAGGCCACCATTATGTACTTCCAGTTATATGTATTGATCGGCTCCCATTCTTTGAGCCTTGATCACCTTTTTTATATTGATACAAGCATGGGTATGGCTACCTCATCCATATATATGTCTGAGATTATATCTACCTCATATATTTTTTAGAAGTAATACAAACCAAAATCCATTGCAGTTCGAATGAGGAGACTCCAACTCCTCCATGGCCCTCTCTAGTTTCTCCATCGTTGTCATCATTTCTCCTATTAACATGTGATGTATGGCGACCATACGATGAGCTCCTTCCCTCACACATCATGGGGCAATCTGTTAACACCAAAAATGGTCTACATAGCTCTCTATTTTCCAAACCATAATTATAAATCATAATCCCACCACTATTCCTTTCATTTTAACCTTCACAATTAAAATCCACCAAAATTGGTCCAAAACATTATTATTCCTTCCCCCATAAATACAGGCAAGATTGGAATTTATTGCAACATAAACCCACTTTCCAAAAATGACCAAAAAACCCTTAAATTAGAATGGATCAAAAACCGTGGACAGATACCATGCACAGCAAAATACCATGGACCAATACCATGGATAGCAAATTCTTGGATCATCCTATAAATACATTATGAAGGTCTCACCACAAACACTTTTTGTTCCTCATAACTTTCAGTCACACTTTTGATTTCATAATCATTCCCATATAGTTGCTATGTCATCCCACGGTGTATGTTGAGCTTTCTCCATACCCTCCTTGATACATTCCCTCTTTTGACAACCACTAGTGGGGACGATCAAAAAATCAAACCATGAGAGCTGGCGGACCATTTCCTCAAATGGCTGCAGTGGCCCATATTATTGAAAGGTATGTTCTTATATTTCTCTTACTAGTTAGATCATAAACTTAAAAAATAAAATAAATATATGTTGCTTATTGTTGTACGTCAAAGTCGAGAAATCCCTTGCACCATGAACTCTAATCTTAGATCTGGATTATCTAAGGTGGATGTTTTTGCACGTAGTAGGGGAGAAATCTCCACTACAATTAAATCATTTTGTTTTAATTAATTGGAATTTATATATTTAAATTTAACTTGATGTTAGTATTAAATTGAGCACATAGATCTGTGGACAAACACACAACTCACAAAATAGATCACACAATTTACTTAGTTATTGAAGAATGAAACAATGCAAAAATGGCTTGCAACTGTGAATGCTTTTCATTAATCAAAAGTAATTAGATGATTAATTACAATGCAATACAATGGATAAATAGCCACATGCAATTCGAATCCACATGAGGAAATTCGAATTGATTAGACTCTACTTGACTGTAGGTAACTAAGACCTTGTCTAAATCATTATCGGAGGACTCAATAGTTAACTAACCTTGTCTAAATCATTATCGAAGTTCATCGGAGTTCTAAAACACAACTCAAGTGTATAATTCAGTGTTAACTAAGGCTAACTAACTGTGGTAGGTGAGAAATGTGACTCTCCTGCATGTAGCCATGCAAACCTAGTGCTAACTGAATGTAGAGGACTAGAACTAAATGTAACCGACTCCTAACTTAGCTTGACTAGTCACTAACTGAACTCAACTGCTGAAGGTTGATGTCGGCACTCCCAGTGTCTCCTAAATTGTAGGGATTGATCTAGGAGGATCCTAAACTGATGCATGCAAGTGCAATCTGTGGCAGTAGGCCTCAATTAGTGTTCCCCACACTTTAGTAACTGGAACATGTGCCCAAATTAGGCCAAGTGGACCCAATGGTGCTAGTGACTAAAAATAGACTGGATGGACTCCCGATTTAGACATGACTCCTGATTTAGACATATGACCGAATTTGGACAAGGGAGGATTAATAATCCTAACACCCCCCTGAATGCTAACTTAGAAAATGTGTGGGCCCTAGTAACTAAGACCATAGGTCACCCATTACATCAAGTAAAGTAAAGTAACTGCTCAATACAAGGAGCTGGGGAAAAAACCAAATGGGAAAAAATCCCCCCCTCTAATTAAGCAGGTAGAATCAAGATCAATCTAGTTCTTCTGTGCAAAAGTATCCTGGGGCCTGGAATGTGAACCTCTCCATCATTACGTCTGAAGGAATCTTCCTCTTTGGAAGAATAATAATATGCTCAACTAAATCAGAAATATAGACAGCTGCTGGATGAAAACTGAACCCATATAGAGAAACTGAAATCAACTGATAAGTGAGAAAACGTTCTTGAGGATTCAAACAAAGTGAGGAACTCTCAAGAAACTGATATGTTGCAGCCATGAACAGAAAACCGTGAGTGGTAAAAACATCCCCAAGTGTTAGGAGCAAGTGTCCAGGCAGATGCAGAAAATCTTCCTCTTTACCAGTTCTGTGAGGAGATGAACATGTGACCAAAAGTAGAGAAGCACTGGGACTATGGAGAGAGAATGATTGAGCTCCATAATATGATATAGATTCATAAATATCTAATGAAACACATAATAAAATATCATCAACCTCATAAGAGGAAACTAACACGCAATCCCCAATAGCAATTTTGAGGAAAAATTGCGATACTTGATTTTTCACACCGAAATTGCTGAGAGTAGCTACAGGCATGAATGAAGGCTCCTGGATTTTAAAATTTTAACCAAATAATATCATATCTAAATGGGTTCATATTAGATCCAAAACTTTGAAATGAAATCAAATCCCCAGCAATAGTTTTGAAGGAGACTTGGGGTACTTGTTTCTTCACAAAATTAATGAGAACAGCTATAAGCAATACTGAAAGCTTATGAACCTAAAATATTGAACCAAGAAATATCATATCAGATCTAAATAAGATCATATCAGATCCAATAAGTTTCATATTATATCCAAGAGGATGGTTCACCAAGACGGTAGATGCATAGTTTTCTTCTTCTTCAAAATTCTGAATTTTGGTGCGTGCGATCCTGCAGGAATTTGCTGGAAGATCTAGATCATGGGGAGAGAATGGATCACTCTAGTAATATGATATTTCTTCCAAAATATCTAAGGTATTACATATTTTTACACCGGTAGCAACATTAGAGGGAAAAAAATCAAATTTCTCTTCACTTTCAGAAGCAATTATTGGAAAATGTTGCACAAAATTCAAAGGAAAATCACTAGAGGAGGACTTTGTTTCTTTTTCATCTTGAACAACTTCAGTAGAGATTAGAGGCCGAGAATTTTGGATCAGGAACGCTTATGGTGTTGGATGTGCTCTCCAAAGTGCTATTATGATCCTCATCAATATTTCCAAAGGTTCTATCCAATCTTGTCCATGGTTCCTTTGGGTCTTCAATAGATCTACTGAGGTAGGGAAAGATAGGAAAAAGAGCCAATGTCATTGTTCCAAAAGTTGCATCACATTCATTCAACCAGTCATTCTCACTAAAAAACTCTTCACTGAGTCCAATAGACACCCCATAGAAACCTCTTCTCATCAAAGATGCAATCATCTTCTTCTTCCATTCTAAATAGTTTATGAATAGGGTGAGAAGAGGAACAGATGAATCCATTCGAAGTTGTACCTTCCGCTTCTGGTGCAAAGCTAGAAGGAGCATTTTTTATAAAAAAAAATGATCCAGTAGAATATCTGAGGAGGAGAAGTGCCTTGTCCACCGAGGCTCTGATACCATATTAAATTGAGCACATAGATATGTGAACAAACACAAAACTCACAAGATAGATCACACAAATTACTCAGTTATTGAAGAATGAAATAGTGCAAAAATGGCTTGCAACTGTGAATGCTTTTCATTAATCAGAAAGTAATTAGATGATTAATTACAATGTAATACAATGGCTAAATAGCCACATGCAATTTGAATCCACATGAGGAAATTCGAATTGATTAGACTCTATTTGACTGTAGGTAACTAAGACCTTGCTTAAATCATTATCGGAGGACTCAATAGTTAACTAACCTTGTCTAAATCATTATCGGAGTTCATCGGAGTTCTACAACACAACTCAAGTGTCTAATTCAGTGTTAACTAAGGCTAACTGAATGTGGTAGGTGAGAAATGCACCTCTCCTGCATGCATCCATGCAAACCTAGCGCTAACTGAATGTATTGGACTAGAACTGAATGTAACTGACTCCTAACTTAGCTGACTAGTCACTAACTGAACTCACCTACTGAAGGTTGGTGTCGACACTCCCAGTGGATCCTAAATTGTAGGGATTGATCTAGGAGGCTCCTAAACGGATGCATGCAAGTGCAATCAGTGGCAGTAGGCCTCAATTAGTGTTCCCCACACTTTAGTAACTGGAACATGTGCCAAAATTAGGCCAAGTGGACCCAATGGTGCTAGTGACTAAAAATAGACTGTATGGACTCCTGATTTAGACATATGACCAAATTTGGACAAGGGAGGATTAATAATCCTAATCGTTAGAGAGTAATATTTATTTATTTCATATTTTATTAGCTTCACTTGAGTAATAATTTCTTTTACTCTTCATGTTACCATCTTATACGTTCAAATACATGATCATAAGCATACCATCCTCACAATGTAGAGGAAAATGCTTTTTAGATTAGTTAAATTTTCTTTATAAATATTTAAACTCTACATATTTCTTCATACATAATGGAATTTATCTTACCCTTACCATCAAAAGGATATTTTATATAACCATGATTTATCTACACATTAATTTTTGTATCATGAATATCTTAGACTATGAGTAGTCTATTTGTAGACGTTTTGGACTTTCCAGTATTTTTTTACCAGAATCCGACAAATTTTTTTCTAAAATTTGAATTTTGAAGTGTTTAAATCATAATTTTGAATGCATAAATGGATTCGGCATCCTCAAATATACCAAGGACATATATTGTGCAATTTTAACAACTATCATATACTTTTTCAAGAAATCCTCTAAAATTTCCACTGAATTCTATAAAAAAATGTTAGGATTAATTAATCCTCCTTTGTCCAATATAGTCTATTTGGACATTTTTCCTAACTTAAGAAGTTATTATCACTGTACTAAAGTATGGGGGACACACCTAGAGGTTATATGTCACTTATTGCATCTTCATGCATGATTTTGTGTGCCTCTGGGACCAATCCCTACATTATACGCGCCCACTCTGAGTGCCACCAGTAGCCTCCATCAGTTGGTTGTGGTAGGTATGCAGTTATGTTGAGTTATCCTCCAGTTACTTTCAGTTAGGTCACTATTAGTTATCCTAGCACCAGTTTCGCATGCATGCAGGGAGAGTGGTTCCTTTTGTGCACCTACCTCATCAGTTAACTAATTGTAGAGTAATTTAGACATCCGGAGTTAGACTAGTGAGATCCAGCTGTGATTTTTCCACACTAACGATTTCCCATATGTATCTACATTTCTAATCATTCCAATATGTATGAGCTTATTTTCCTCTCTAATCAATGAATCACAAAAGGATTCAAGACTAGGCTCTTTATAATTAGTTGGATCCATTGATTATTTCATGGAGTAAAATGTAGATACAAAAATAGAATATGCAGATCCAAGTTTGGAGAGAATACGATAAATGAATTGCTTGTCTTCCCTTTTAATTTTTCATTCTGCACATAAGAGTTTAAAAGTTTGGTACTTCGATAAATAATATTGAATGCAGGAAAAATCACTTGGATATAAGGAAATCAACTCATTTTCGAGTTGATGACCCCGAATTTGGTTGTGTTTACCAAAAACAGCTTCCAATTTTTGCCAATCTTTATCTGGTTCAACAATTCCAAATAAGTGGAATCATAAAACAATAGAGATTCACATCCCAATCAATCCATGAGCTTCATCACATTTATTTGCCCATTTTATTTTCTTATCGTCATCAATGGGTTATGTTTCTTTCCCTGGGGTGACAGGTGGGTTACAATTTTTGGCAAGGGGATTTTGGCAAAAACAAAAAAACTTACCTCGATCAAGCTTTTATTAAACCCTCGATCGAGGTTTCAGCAACTCGATTGAGGATTTATAACATGCTCGATCGAGGTCACGGTAAACCCTCGATCGGTCTTTTTATAAACCCTCGATCAAGGGTTAAAAAAGGGCTCGATCGAGGGTTAAAAAGACCTCGAACGAGCATTTTTAATCGTCTATAAATAGGCAACAAACCCATCATTTAATTCACTTCATTTGTTGGATAGAAAATGGTCATTTATATTCATTTGTCGATATGGGTTGTAGAGTAATTGGGGTATATATGTGATTGATCACTTGTATGACTCCAATCAATCACATCTATAACCCCAATTACTCTACGACTAATATCTATTCATAAAATCTAGAGAAACTAGCAGTAGTAATCATTTTACTCATTTTTTCTTCAAGGTATGTATTGTTACCCACATGTATATCATTCTTCTAGTTGAAATTATGTTTTATTAAATTTTATTATCATATAATTCTCTGTTTGATTTTATTTGAATTTGAAGACCTTGTTCCAATAAATAATACGAGATTTTAAAAACTTTGATTAAAGACATTGCATGAATACGGGCACTTGAGGATGTTTTTAGTTAAAGTTTTGAAAAGATTGATCGAGATTTTCTCTAACCACACATAAACATTCAATAGAGGTATTTAAAAACACGTGTAAAAGCTCGATCAACGGTTTTAGAGACCTTGATCGAACTGATAGCTTGATCTTGACATTGTATTTCCATATGCATCATGTAAAGTTTCATGCAATGAAGTCTTCCAAAAGATGCTTGGACACCTTGTATTTTGAATCCCTATTTGAATTCATGCCATTGAACATTTTCAATTCTTGTCAAAATGAGAATTAGTATCATGTTTAGTTTCGATACTTTTTGTTTTTCGGATCTCACAGTCATCATAACACCTTTTCTTTTATTTATTTTCCTCCACTCTTAACATTATGAAACACAAAAACAATTAGTAACATGTTATTGATGTAAATTATAATGTCATTCAATAATTTCCTAGCAAAATTAACTACAAATGTGTGGCACAATAACAATTTTGAAGAGTAAACAATGGACATTGATATAACCCAAGGAAATGAGGTCATTTTTTTTCATGCTCACATTTTCATTTCTCTAAAGGTACTAAAAATACTTTGCTCCTTCGTATATAATTTTTAATATTAAAAAACTACAATTATGTGATATGACTCTAAATTTAACACTAATTTTTATCTTAATCATTCTGTTCTATTCCGCCCTGGGATCTGGGATTTAAATATCTGTCCCAAAGATCTATATCGTAGGTAGATCATAGTCCCGAGAATCCAGGTCGAGTGGACACAACTTGCCTAAGTTCATCTCATCAACTGAATTGCATGCATCATTGCTCTCATTGGTTCAATGCAAAAAGAATACTATGACAATGATTCATGCAATTCAGTTGATGAGATGAACTTCAACGAGTTGTGTCCACTCGACCTAGATTCTTAGGACTACGATCTACCTACGATATAGATCATTGGGCCATATATTTAAAGCTCAGAGCCCAGGGCAGAATAGAACATGATGATTAAGATAAAAATTAGTGTAAATTCAAAGTCATATCACATAATTGTAGTGTTTTAAAATTAAAAATGATATATGAAGAAGCAAAGTTTTTTTAGTATTTAAAACATTTCACTACATTTATGTACTACATTGTATACATAGTAGATATATTGCTGATAGGAATCAAATGATGTTGAAATTCCTTATTGAACCATTGATGACATAAACAAGCTAGATGTTGAATTCTAATGAAAACACACCATGATACTACTTGAATATAACCATTAAAAAAAATCAAATGCATGTATTTCACGGACTCTAAAATTATTGTTAAAGCCCTAAAATGAATCCCTAGCATCACCATCAAGGTTTCACAACTATTGATTAAAGTTTTGAGTTATCATGCTAGGATGCATTGAAGGGTTTATTGTATCTACGTCATGGTCATTTTGCTACAAACAATAGTTTGTCCACTTGGTCACTGCATACAATATTCATAATCAATGTCATATATAGTGTTGTTTAAATCCATGTCTCTTTTCAACATAGAGTTCAATGTTTTTGTTAATATCTCTGGTCCAGAAAAAATTTAAACTTCATTAAATTTAGTTATAAAGAGGGTCACAAGGTTGCATATATGGGGTGCAACATATTATTATCACTACGAAAAAACCTTTTGTTTATGAGTGGAGTGAGTTGGCATGTCAAGTCTATTTCATGAGTCTTATCCATTTGCTATATTCTTAATGTACTCGTGTCTAGAGGAAACCGATTGGTATTAGATTATAATTGTCAATTATGTTTATGTACACATTTATCTATACAATGAGAGAGTTCCAATCATATGTTAGGTGAACTATGGAAAGAGTTTCTTGTTCCCTTGATGCCTCTTTAATAGTTTCAAAAAACTAAATCTAAAAAGCAAAGGACACCTTCCCTTGTTACTAGTATATTTCACCATGATTATGAGTATTATATTATTGCTCCTTCAATTCTTCTTCTTATGCATTTATATTCTTATCATTTATTCAGATATGAAAAATAAATAAAAAATAAATTATTTATATTTATTACAATGTTGAGAATAAGTATCCTTCTTATTATTATTTTATTTTATATTTCATTATTCTTTTATTCTTTTACTTATGTTTTTTTTTGTTTTTTACTTTTACCATCTTGAAAAAATTATAATTTCTCATTTCCCCTTTATTCTTGTGTAATTTTTCTTTTAAATTCTCTTAGATGGGTCCTTGAAACCAATTTCTAAAATGTCCTACATGGACATAATATATATATATAAGCTAAAGCTTATATCCAGAAAAAATATGCTAGTATATTGGTAGTCATGTACAAAGCTTTTTTTTCGAGTGTTTAATAGTAGCTCGATCGAGGGTTTATCAAACCCTCGATTGAGGGTTTAATAAACCCTCAATCGAGCTTCCGATAATACCCCATTCAAACTTCATACCTCGATCAAGGGCTTGAAAAACAAATATTTAGTCCTCTTACAGGAAAATCAATGTTTCTATGTGTCTTCTAGGGGTGTAAACCCTGTCATTCATGGCACACAACTGAGCGAAGTTCATAACGATAGATTCGTCACTTAATCCTCTATCCATTGAGATATCATGCATGTGTTTTGGAATTCATATGGGTTTTTCTTAATTAGTTCTAGAACTTACACTTAGAAAACCAGACAACAACATCGAAGCAGCTCAAAGAAAAATCCGCAGCATAAAATATACACATCCAAAAATTTCTTAAAAATGCACAGCCCACACATTGACATGTCATCTTCAAAAGGGTGTCTTTTGTTTTTCAATTTTTGAAAACAATGAAAAAAAAGCTAGGATGGACACATGTGTATCAAATGATGTTGAAATCATATGTGGTCACTTTCGAAAAATAAT
>LPNX010826023.1:65281-79313 GCA_001517045.1 Pseudotsuga menziesii | reverse complement strand
ATATATATATTAATGTAAGTTTGAATTATTGGGGTTGAACACGAGTCACTTATTAACTTCTTCAATTTTTTAAGGTCACACAGTTCATTTAACAAAAAATTCACACATTAAATGACATCGGAATATTTAGAAAAAATATCATTGGGAAGCCAACATAATATTCTACAATTTTTTTTTTACTACAAGTCGAAATTCGCATGGCATATATGTGTTTCAAGGGCTTCCATCTAGCACATGAGTAAAAAAATCAGGTTTTCATCGCCAAAGTTGGCCCAAAAGTGTTACCCACCTTCATGGAATCACCCTAGAACATCCTCCATGCGATATCTCCATGATAAGTAGTTGGAATTATTAAGTAGAATATCACATGGGATGGCCATACTGAAAAAATAAGGTCTTCAAAACAGAAACCAATGGTTTGGAGGCAAAGATTTCTAAAAAACAGGTTGTTAAAAAAATGGCACTGAGAACTGCCTCTAGATGAGAAACTTATGCTTGATTGAAAACCCCAAGAAAAATGTGGCAGGTATAGGATTAACTCAACTAAAAAAAGACCCCCCTCTTCCCAAACTTAACATTTTAAACTCACTTTACAATAATGTTGTTTTATGTGAACCACTTTTGTAAAATAAGTAAAGTTCACTTTTACAATGATGTTACTTAAAATATTGCATGCAAAAATTAAATACTTTAAGTCACTGACTTTTATAATTCATGTGAGATGCACTTTTAAAGTAATTAACTTACAAATAGAAATTACATGCACTTTTAGAAAAGTAACTAACAAGAAGACTTGAACTCAAGACCTCAAGTTAATGAATAAAGAAACTTTTAACCAAGTGAGATAATATTAAAAGGTACATAAAAGATGGAAAGGAGGAAGGGTTTTTTTTTTACTCTTCTGTCTCGAAGTACATGCTTGTTTCTTTTCCTGTAAATCACTTCACATAAACCGAAACAAAAATGTACAAAAAATAAACTAATATTCCACACTTTTGGGATTAGTCCTTGCTAGCTTTCCTGGAATGTCTATGTTTTCCCACTATTTTTTTATTTACTGTGATCATACAAGGCACACGACAAAGAGTGTACACAATAGAGAAAAAACCATTGCCATTTTGTTTCTAATTTTCCATGATCACACAAGGTGCACGACAAAGAACATACACAGATAGGGAAGGTAATAATCTGAAACAAAAAACAAGCTAGATCTAAAAAAAATATGAGAAATTATTTTCAAATTAAAAAAAAAAAAAGCGTCACTGTAACAATATACCTTTAGATCTAATGAAATGATCATATCTACGGAAAATGGAAACCTTTTTTTATCAAAAGGAAATTTTTTTCCAATGGAAACGACACTCTGGATGCAATGGAACACCTCTCACAGTCCAAAAATGCATAAAATTTTCAAAACCATAAACCTTTTTAAAACTTCGACAACATTAGTTCAAGATCTAGATCATCAATGAAAGCGACTCTTTATAAATACTCTGATACCATGTTCAAGTACATGAGATTATTCCAAAAGACCAAACATCTAGTACAACCACTCACAAAAATAGATCACAGATCAACACATCGATGTTTTCACGTGGTTTAAACCCTCTAAAGGGAAACACTCCACGACCCCATCTGAATATCTACTTGAGGCAGTTTATTATGCAAAATAAATAAAGTTACAAATGAGATTCTTATAATCGATCAACTAGCCAATGACCCTCCATGCTCTTTAAATAGATATCATTGACCAATCGGGTGTTAAGTTATGGATCAAAGGTAGTTCTGATCTACAAGAAGATGAATCGTCAAATCACTTTATGTCTAGAACATATCGTGATCGTCGGATTAGATATTTACAAATGCATACTAATGTAAAATAAACTTAACACATTTTTCCTATTGCATACTAAATAAAAATATTTGGTTGGAAACGAAGGAAACACAGTGGAGGACCATGATCAACCAAACACAATTAACGATTAAAAGCAAGGGAGAAACTAGGCCATGCAAAGCTATACAAACCAATAAAACTCAACAACTAACACCGAAACTTTACCCTAATTTGTTGTTGGTGAGAGACCATTAGTCTTTGGGATAGCTTTGTTGTGGGTTAGAAACACACAGTCTACCAAAGATACATTGTCCATATGGAGTTGTATTGTCTATCTTACCTTGATCTAGGTAATGTTCTAAATTTATGTATTTTTTTGGGACTCCTGTGACTATGTGACAAAGTTACAAAAAGTAGGAAGAGATTATATCATAGTGAAAAAAAATCTGATTATTTTGTTTATTGTTAGAAGAAATGAAAGGCATGGAACATTGTCCAAGTCTTGTGGCAATTTAGAAATAATAATTAAAAAGCAAAGTTGGTAATGAGAAAAAAATGATGTTTTGGATGAGGAATGTGTTCTTTGTCTTGCTAGTCGAAATACTGCACATACTCAAAGACTCGATCTAGTAGAATGATTGCACACACTAATGGCAGTTTCACATGGCACTCCTTTGTACTATAACCAATGTATCTAGAAAAAACAAGGTATGTGCATCACGAAAGAAACTAGTTAGACATCAAAATGAAGCTACTTTAAGTCATCAATTAATGGAAGAAATGTTGAAGATTCCTGCATGCGTTTGGGTGAGTACATGTAAGGTTCATGTCCAACCTTCTTTTGGTCAACATCGCCATCTAATACATTCACATATCCACCAGTAGAAACAAGTTTGTGTTCATGCTTTAGAGAAAATTGAAAAACAGTTTTCATATCCTTTTGTCAAACTATGGAAACTCGGTCGAAATGGAAAAAGATATAAGTGGGACGGAAACACATCGCTGGGATGGGATATACACGGAGCTCCATCTAAATCACTAATTAATACTCATCTGCAGTTGTGCCCTCTATTCTGTGACAGTCAAATACATTATCACACACATTTTATATACCTCACATATGCTATGGTCTGACACTTTCTTCAAGATGTGAGTTTAAAAAAGGTCACAATTCCTCTCAAGTATATCATCAGAGTTGAGCAAAGTAATAACCCCCCTCAGAAATAATTCTATCTATCTATATCTACCGAGGGCCAATAGACACCAATAAGGCAGAAGTCATGTCGAAAACCCCTGTATATTGTCACTACCTCATAGAGTGGCTTCTTCACCATGCTTGTTGCTGTGCTCTCACTCGATAGCGCCCTCCTTAAAGAACACACATGGCTTTGAGAGCGACTGCACTACACATTCAAATTTCCGCTTATATGGATATGTGGATCCTCCTCACACTCAGTGGCTACTTCTCTACACAACTATATAGTAGCGACCCTTTTCTAGGAAATGCCTTAGAAACCTGGTGGGTTTGCCTTAATACAATAATTATGGATTCTCCTTAAAAGTTTTGATATGGAGCATATAAAACATACTCATCCTTCAAACCAAGGAGCCACATGCATATCCCTATGTAACTCTCTTTCTATACAGAACATGGTACACAAACAATAGCAGACAGGCTTGAGCTTTTCTATTGGCTTAGACTTCATTCAACCAGCTAAGAGAGAGGGGTTTCTTTCCCTCTTGAAACTATGGCTCCTTCATTTCAACCACTATGTGCCATGACCCTCTACATATCACTAATATATGACAAGCTTTCCTTCTATCGGCTCATCGACTCATGTACAAGAGGGTGTTCCTTACACTTCGGTGTTCCTTCCTCTGACTCAATCATGGACGGAGTCTCAATCACTTCACCCATGTCACGACCTATCTTGGGTAGCTTAACTAGAAACAAAGAAAACAATAAAATCTAGTAATAATGGGACTTCCCAAAGCTAACAAACCAACACTCACACAAGTAAATGCACAGATCTACAGGTGGGTTCTCCTCCTACCCATGTCACGACCAAACTCAAACGACTCAACCTACAACAAACTAGAAACTCTCTTCTTCACTCAACTCTCTCACTCAAGCGTTGCTACTCTTTTCACCTTCAAGCACACCAAAATCAACTTTCTTAAAGTAAAAGACAACTCTCATATGGAGCAACGATTATACCGAATGCCAAGCTCTCAAAACTCTCACACACAAACACAAAACACAAAGATTTAAATCCTAGTCCTACCTCCTATGTTATCTCTCTACACATATAGTAGATTAAAAAAATATTTCCATCATCCTGGGCCTCCCATGAGGGAGTTATGCCCAGCCACCACCAGCCTTTGGTACCACGTTGGAAATGGAGGCAGACCAGAAAAGCTTGAAACAAAAAAACAAAAATATAATAAGGAGCCTTAAGCTTTGAACTGCTTACAATACCAAAGCCTCCAATCACACTTGGATTTAATAATAGTTTGATGGCCTTCAAGAGGCTTCTAGTATTTCTATAGAATTTTAGTTGCTTCGGGATTTCCAGCTTGTCTTTTACCGGTGAGCCTTATTTACCAGATAGAATCATATTTAAGACGAGTATGTACAACGTCAGAGACACATGACTCTCATTGGCATAAGGTATGGTGAATCAGTGATGTTCATGATACATCCATGGTGTGATCCATGGTAGGTTCTTTTCTGGAATCCTGATTCAAGAACTCCGATCCCGACATCCTTCACGCAATGCATTAAATTGCCTCTATCGTTTGACTGATTTTGAGGTTCTCTAAGTTTCCAACCCTACATCATTAAGGATGGGACCAATGTTTCAGATGGCGGCTAGTTTCAAATTCAAATTCAAATATGTGAACATCAGATTTGGCTCCTTCTCTATTTCAAATTTTCTCTTTCTTTGCATTATTTGGGTGCGTGACTAGTTGTGTAGTATCAAATCTCTCTGCCTTGAGAGGTCACTGCAAGAATTATTTTTTTTAGCATCTAGTTATGTTTATAGTGTCTTTATTTGGTTGTGAAACATCACTGCAACCTCCACACCGACATCAATAATCAATAGACAAGATGACCCTCCTTACACACATTTATATCATGGAAAGAAAAATAAGGTATTTTCAACCAATATTTAATGTATTGTGGTTTTACTCTCTTTCATTGAGTTTTGTTGTAATTACAATCATGGAAAGAAAATTACAATAGCAATGAATGGTTCTCTACAAAGAAATTATATAGATATCTAATTCAGAATCCACGACCTGACTTTAATATGCAGGGCATTCTAAGAAACCATTGGATTACTCGACAATTCAACTTTATCAAATTGATAGCATGACCTTTGCCTTCAGAAAGATATTTTCCTTGGAATTTTTCACTTAAGAAGGAACAGCTCTAGGATGCGTTTGTGATTGGAACAAAGAAGTCCTAGTCACTGCCAAAAGTGAACCAAGTTGCTTTCTCTACCATATTGATCAGATTCAATAATTGTCTTTTTTTATACTTGGACAAACTCGTCTTAAAGACGATTATGTCTGGTAAATAAGGCTCGCCATGGATTCATGTTGATTAAATGATGTCGTGCTGCCAAAATTTCGACAGCTCAATTCCCCTTTGCGTGCTCTTTTTAACCAAATTTTACCTACATATTATGATGCCACATAATGAAAATGAAAACAACTCGATTTCTCTTTGTTTTATCTTTTTTCTCCTGATGGGTTTTTTCTACGTTGTGAGGACAAAACCATAATAATCAATATTTGCTGGTTGCAAAGGTTTATAGTAGAAAAACACATATTCTAAGTGTTTCTATTTCTTTCACAAGTGACAAGTAATAGTGGTTATACTAAGTAGGATGTTCGGAATGTGGTAGACTTTGTTCCTCGAGGTATGAATGTTAGTGACTGCGTGAACTCTCTCAGTTTATCAATCATGGCACTATTTAGCTCTATAGTTGACTATAATGCAATGCATCGAGTTGTTTAACATCTCATACACCTAATAGAACAATATAATGTATCGATAAATTGAATAAAATATGGGTTTTCAAATATTAATCATTTGAGTGCCAATGCTTGTGTTTGGACTACAAATGTTTTGTTGAATTGGAATCAAATAGTATAGATTGAATAAAACTTGTCTAATATAGGCTTTCTATTTTTATGTTTTGGGCATCACTTTTTTTATTCAAAAATCAATTTGGTTGTTATTTTTTAAACTCTAGTTAAATTAGCTTCAAATTTTATTGTGTGTCTATCTCCTCACATTAGTGTTCTTACATATGGTATATATGGTTATTGAATCGGTGATTATTGATATTCATCTGGTGTCATTTTATGACCGTTTATTTAATTATACAAAATTTTATTCTTTGTAAATTTTAAATTGAACATTCATTTATGTCCTTGAAGTATTTTTGGTTAGCAATATATTATATCATTTGTTGGCAATGAAGAGGCTTCTTGGAAAATGTTATCTAAGGAAGATACACCAGAAGCATTTAAAGCAATGAAAAACCAACTATAATATATTTGGACCTCATTTTTGAAATTACATAAGTGCCGAAAATTCAAACAAAGAATGCACTGAATGTTTTTTGGAACTTGAATTGTCTAAGAATTTAACAAGTTATTGTCTAGATAAAGGAATATTGTGGTTTTCCTATAAGTTTATTTTTATGGGTTCGTGTATGAAAGTTAATTAATCCATTAGTACATCATCTACTATAGATTTTATTTAGAGGAGAGTATGTCTGACTTGCATTATGTTTTACTTTTTCAACCTGAAGGGAACAATGGATAGAAATATTCCAATACTTGTGTTGTATATGGGCTGAAGACTAAAGCATTGAGTGGTCAATGTGGCTAGTACACTCAATTGAGCTTCAAAACAAAGAGACATACCATGAAAATTATGAGGGTGGTTCCCACTACATGCATTTTGATAAGGAATCACTTACAAGGACCTCAAATGAAGATGTAATATTTATTATTTTAGTACATCTTCCTTATGATAGATTCATACAATCATTTCAATAGCTATATTGTTGCATAGTTATAGATTCTAACTGTGAAAATAACCAATAAGAACATCTTAATATCTTACACATTTCATTGACATTTGTGCATAATCTTTTAACCATCTTACTTCTTTTTCTATTTGTAAATACTTTGAGGAACAAGGGTGTTATGATGTAAAATGAAACACCCTCGTCCGAGTAATGACACCCAATGTGTTGGTACAAAAAGAAAAAAATGGATAGAAGTGGCCAAAACACTATAGATGGGCATGACCTTTGATGCATCATCCTTCTACCAACCTGACCTTTTTTTTCTATGGCCGTTAAGGTGAATACATGGCAATTTCCATTGTAACCTGCGTATCATACGCGAGTATTGACATTGCAGCTCGTGTATATATGTTCAAGGTTCAAAACCACAGGTTGCCTTTATGAAAGTCGTGTATCATATGCGACCTGCCAGTATTGATAGTCACGTATGCCTTAAGCCAAAAGAAAAAAATATAAACACCATTAGTCGAGGACAATTGGGCCCTTAATCATAACTATCCCAACTTCCCCAACCATCTCAACCTTGGTAACCTCTCTCTTTCCTCATGTATAAATAGAGGGTAACGGTTGAGGCCAATCAATCATGAATTATAGAGAAAAGTTATGTTGGTAGTTTGCCTTTAGATATCTTGGAGCAGCATAACTCAGTGTCCTTGGCTAGCAGAAGAGCACTTGTCTTAGATGTTGGGTTGTAATCTACCTCACTTGTTTATCAATAAAGAGAGTCCCTCTTCCAATATTGTGTCTTTGCACTCTTATATATTGTGATTTTTGAATAGTTTTATTATTTCATTATAAGCATGTTATTTCAATAACCACTTATATAATATATATGATATTGCAGGAAAGGTCTTACTCTTTGCATGTGTTGGAGATCCCCTAGAAGTTGTATAAGCAATTTGAGAAGAAGAAGAAAAGCTAGGATCGACCTTAACAAATAAGGTAGCCTAATTTCTTCCTATTTCTATTTCAAATTATGAAATGGCTCACTATCTGCAAGTTAATTTAGTATGTTGGTAACCCCAGAGACCCTAGGTTATAAGGGTGTGTTTTCCTGAACAATAGAACTGGTGATTCCACTAGGGAGTCCAACCTGTTGTGGGTCCTTTCTTTAGGCTTCCTAGCCAGTTTTTGCTCTGTCTGATTTTATGAGTGATTTCTTTTTATTTAACCTTTGATTTCCAGTATTGCATGTTCAGAGTTGATCTCTTAGTTTTTTTTCTTTTTGAAATATTTTGACAGCATACGCGGGTTTCCTTGGTAACTGTCGCGTATTACCTGTTGTATATGCGGGTTTCTTTAGTAACAATCGCATATGGTACACGACCTACCTTGATGACAGTTGCGCCTTCTCGGTAGTTGTCTATGAGTCCATGAGGATCTTGTGTGTCCTTCTTTTAATGATTTCTCATATGCTTGTAAAGTCTCTTTTTGGCATGATACTGTGGTTTTAGGTCTGTACATTTCACAGTTTTCTTGATTAGTCAAGTTTTTTGAGTGATTTTGGTTTGACTTATTCATTGGTAATGTTTTAGGTCCCTCCCGCTTGGCATTTGGTCTGAGTGCTTGTGTTTTTGGGTCATTGATCAGTCCTTTGAAAAAGTGATATACTTTGGACTGTCTTTCTGGTAGTTTAGGTCAGTCATTCTTTCTTTCTTATGGATCTATTAGTCCTTGGGAATTGATAGTTCCCCCAAGTCTAGCTTTTGAGCCATTTCTTCATGTTTGGGTGAAGTGTGTTATTGTAGGGTCTAACTGCAATCATCTACTATTATATGATCAGATTGTTTAAACTCACTCAATTTCCATTTACTTGCATTCTAGTTTTTGAATTTTTTTGAAAAAGAAAATACAAAACACATTTGTGCATTTTTTGCATTAGGTTGCATTTAGTTGCTCTTTTCACTATTTTTTCAGAAAAAATAAAAAAATTTCAAGTCTTGTAGTTTCTCTTTTTAAAAAATTTCATTAACTTGCATTTTCAAAGAAAAATTGGCATTCTAGTTGCATTTACTTTTAATTGTTTATATACATCATTTTCTTTCTTTCTGTTGAGTCTATAACATCATACAGTCTCATTCTGCTACCTTTAACAAATACAACCCATTAAAAAGAACGATTAATTAAAATTTTATTACTAAGTTTCTTTTTTTAGGCTCATACATCAACTAGTTCAAGCAAGGATTTTGGACTAGGGAGCTTTAACCGTCCAAAAGAATTTGATTTCAAATGTAGTGGCCTTCCATTAGGTAAATCCTCTTCTACAAGAGACCATATGGAAATATCCTCTCACACAGGAGTTAAGCATGAGGCCGCGTGAGAACCTGGTTGAGGAGATAACCCTCCACTTCCTTGTTTGATCGCACATCAAGATTTTTATGCGTTTGGGGATCTTGTCAATACCACCTCTTGGGCTGGTTCCGGTGTTTACAAGGGTTTGGGCTCAGCTACCGTTCCCATGCATAAGGATCAGGCTTGCAACTGTTTCTCCAGACTCTCTGTGTATATTTGGTATCCTTTAGTTTCATGACACTAGGGATCATACACAAGTGTTATTGGAAGGCTATTTCCAGTACACCGGGACAAACTTGGAAGGTAACCCCGGTAGACAGTTTGGGAGGGTGGTTGGGTGATTCCAGTACTTTCACCTAGGAACATCTTCACAGGAAGCCAAGTAACCATCCTTCAGTCTTCACTAGTTGGACATGGGACCTAATCATCCCAGGATTTCCTTTGGAAGGTATACCTTATATCTGCCATGTCTATGTGACTTTAGTACATTTTTGTGAGTGTTGTTTGGTTTTTCTGTGTTTAGTTGTCCTGTAGGTGTGTGTGAGTGAAATTTATAGCTATGGAGGACCAACCTCTTCTTAGGTCAAGAAGGTTGAAAAACCTTCCTCCATCTATTACAGTGGAACCTCCACTGTCACCTCAAAGGTGGAGACTAGATATTGATGGTTATTTTGAACCAGTAGGAGTTAGTAAATTTCCAGGTGAACTAGAACTTAGGATTAACCATGAAGAAAAAACTACAGTAGAGATTGAAGACTTGTAGGATGACGAGTTTGCAATGAATTTTAACCCACCTCTAACTGATCTGAATGATCTTGTTATTGTCCAGGTTGTCCCTTTTAGTGCACATTTTATTGGTGTTCCTTTTAGCAAAGATATATCTAGCTCTTGAGAGGGTATTTTTACCCCAACTTCAGCCATCTTGGCTGGTGGAGTCCCACCTCCCCCAGTTGGTGCTCCAAGACCAAGTGCATCTACTGCACCCTTTTCACTAAGTAGTCGAGTGGTTCAACGCTCGTCTCCTTCTACTGTAGTATATCTATCTAGTGGGGTGGTCACTATTATTCCCAATGCACCTTTTACTTCCCCTTTCTTTATGCAAACTTCTTAGAGCGGTCCAAGTGGATCCTCCTCGTTCGTCTAGGGTTTTTCGTGGAATGGGGGGAATATTCCCCCATCCACTCCTTATGTAGGTCCTACCCATGCATATGTGGGCATGCAGTCTGGAAACACAAATGCTTTTGGTCATAATTTCCAAACACTGGTTTCGGCCCCTTTCACAAGCTCTTCCTTTTCTCTTTTCAATGGAGGGATACCTGCTACTGTTTTTCAAACTCTAGTTTCTTCTAGAGCATCCCAAACCACTTATAATTCACCACAAACTAGTAATCCATTGACTTTCAGGTGGAATAATTTTCAGAGTAGTCCAACGACATCACAACCGGCGGCTGGGGGAAACCCCACCTTTTCGTTTGGGAACCAAGGGGCAAGTCCTTGTACATCCCAAACTCATTATTTTCAGACCCCGGTTAGGACAAAGCTTCCTTTCCTGGCAACTTTAAACTTGCCATATTTTTCAAATTTGATGAATGACCCCATGTGGCATAGTGCGACATGGCCTTCTATACCTATTAAGTTACCTTCAGAAATTGCTAAGTTTGAAGGAAAAGCTAGTGAAGATCCAGGTGCACACATAACCACTTTCCACCTTTGGTGCTCTTCGAACTAATTGAACGATGACTCCGTTCAGTTGATTCTTTTCCAGAAAACCTTGACTCATGTTGCAACAAAATGGTACATAGAACTTCCCTCTACTGCATATCACAGTTTTTTTGATTTGGAAACTTTGTTCCTCAATCAATTTAATCTTCCCGTCAGGTATGATGATGGCACAAACTTGTTGTCGAAGTTTAATCTTTCATATGTTAAGATCTTCCTGCAGTATCATGTGGATTTGTCAATTGATATAATCCATGGAGGAAAAACCATCAGATGTATTGTTGTTAACGAAGGTGATTCCACAGGCATAATTTCAATGTCTTGTTGGAATGCCTTAGGTTACCTGGATCTAGTTCCATAGAACACTCTACTTACTTCTTTCGACAGAAGGTCTTTCCATTCACATGGTATCCTACTAAATTTTGAGATAAAGTTGGCAGGGAAAGCAGTGATTATTGAGGTAGAAGTAATTGATTCCCCATTGCATTATAACTTGCTATTAGGGAGAAGTTGGACTTACACCATGTGTATGATCGCCTCGACCGTTCTTTGAGTGGTAGTGTTTCCACACGAAGGGAAATTGGTTACTGTTGACCAACTCAATTTCACTCGGAAGGGTTGTTTGGAGACTAATGAGCCCACAACACCTTTAATCGATCAGACCAAACCGGATAATGAGAGCTTGGGGGTTGGAAGGTATGCATCTTTGATGGGAACATTTGATATCCCATCCCCTATTAAACTATCTAGGTTCTATGAGTCTAGGGAATTCTATCACGACGGTTGTCGATAGTACTGATCCTTGGGTCCTTCCTTCCTGTCATGAACCTCAATTTCCCTTATCTGTAGTGGAAGTAGCTTATCTAGATATTGTTGACACCACCGTTGATTCTATCGCGACTCCTTCTACAGTCTCAGAGGAGTTGGAAGAATCTTATCTGTTCGCCTGGGAAAAGAACTCTTTATATTCATACGAATGCTTAGACATGGTTTTTCCTTTTGATGAAGCCATTTTAGAAGATATGAGTGGGAGATATAATATTTTTGAAGACCTTCACCATAAGTCCTACTTTCTTCCAGAATTGAGCAGAATTGAGAACCAAGAGTTCCATGTGATACTAGAGGAGGATGTTGATTTTTCGATTAATCCTTTACCAAGGGAGTGATTATTTGTTGAGGGGAATATGGAAAATATCTTTCTTACCATTCCAATCAACATCTGTACAAACCCTAAGGTGGTTGAAAATGTGCATATTGGTACAAACTACTATCCGGAGGAGATTTCCTAAGGAATTTCGTGATGTCTTTGCCTAGTCATATGAGGAGAAGCCAATAATAGATCCATCTATTGTAGAACATGAAATCCGTACTTACCTCGATGTTAAACCTGTTCGACAAAATCTTCGAGTTGTAAACCCATGAACAGCAGTAACCATCAAGGCTGAGGTGGAGAAGTTGTTGAAAGATGGGTTTATTTACCTAATTGATTTGACGGAATGGGTATCCAATCTCGTTCCTGTTGATAAAAAACAAGGGACCATACACATATGCATTGATTTACGTGACCTAAATAAAGAGTTGGATACCTTCACGTACAAGAAAATGACCTTCGGTTTGAAAATGTCGGAGCTACCTTTCAGTGGGAAATGAACTTTTCCTTCCATGGCATCAAGAATATTGTTGAGTCATACTTAGATGATCTTCCTTTCTATTATCGCAAGAGGAGGGACCATCCAGATCACCTAGTGTGTTTTCTGCGTCGATTCAGGGAGGCTACTAGGGTTTATTGTGTCAAATAGAGGAATACATGTGGATCATTTAAACGTTGAGGCTATTGTAAATCTCCCTCCTCCTCGTTCCATAAGGAAAATTCAAAGTGAGCAAGGGAAATCTAATTTTTTTCGGTGTTTTATAGTCAATTATGCCAAGATAACTAAGGATTTCATGCACTTGCTTAAGCAAGACAACCCATTTCTATGGGATGAAACTGCATAGCTTGCATTCAGGGAATTAAAAAAGGATTTATTGTCGGTTCCTTTATTACTTCCACCACATTAATCTAAAGATTTTATATTGTATATGGCTACATCAGAGTCGACTATCAAGGTAGTATTGGTTGAGGAGGATGACAAGCTCCAAGAGCATGTTGTATATTATCGCATCCGTGCATTAGCTGGTCCGGAACTCAGATACTCCCACGTTGAGAAATTAGTATTACCAGTTGTGTACGTTGTTCAGAGGTTGTGTCACTACATTTTACTGAGGACAACCACATTGGTGGAAGTTGTAAATCCTTTTCAGTATGTTTTTTCCCGACGCATAATCGGGGGAAAATTCAATAAGTGGGTAGTCATTCTCCAATAGTTTGACTTGGATTTCCAATCCGCTAAATGTAAAAAATCCTTAGTTTTCATAGAGCTAATATCAGAATTTCATACAGAAGAGAATGTAGTGGTGGAGGATGACTCATTCCCAAATGAGTATACCTTTCTGATTTCCACCTTCGATCCCTGGTACGAAGATATCCTTATATATATCCATACTTTGAAGTTCCCTATGTCCTTCTCGTAGGAAGAGCGATGTAAATTGCGTTTGAATGCAAAAAACTACTTGATCATTGGTAATAATTTGTATCAGAGAGGGATAGATTCAATTTTGCATCGGTGCCTCACCCATGAGGAGGTTGAGCATGTCCTAAATGATTCCCATAGCGGAGCATGTGGGGGTCATTTATCTGGGTTAGCAACGACCCAGCAAATTTTACGTGCCAGTTATTTTTGGCCCACGATCTTCCAAGATTGTGTGGAAGCTGTGAACCGATCTCATCCATGCCAAATCTATACCAAAAAAATACGGTTGCATCCTGCTCCGTTGTTTCTCGTCATTGCAGTGGGACCCTTCACTAAGTGGCAGGTGGATTACGTGATGTGAAAACCACTTTTACCTTGTATACATCATTGTTCCTCTGTGGATAGGGCCTCCTTCTCATGGGTATCCTAGTTTAGAACACTTTATTGTCTTTCTAATACCCATGTCACAATTGTGTTAGGTTTGTGGGAGCCTTCTTAATTGTTTT
>LPNX010826023.1:0-65183 GCA_001517045.1 Pseudotsuga menziesii | reverse complement strand
ATCGGGGTACAATGTAATACAAGTGGTTCTCCCAGTTGGACCATCGGGGACCACAAAATATACATAAAGAATATTCTTCGAAGTTACAATATTTCAACATGTTTTTCATAACAAAATGAGCCTCATTTTTCATCTTTTTACGAGCTATTTGTGTTTTTAGGCCCTAGTCTGATTCCTAAAACCAGACTAGACTACCAAGTAAACTTGTTTGTTCAGACTCGTTAAAAATAAGTGAACGATCATCCACTTAGGTATACGTTTACCCATTTTTTTGACCTTGTGGATTATTTAGGAAAAAGTAATACTCTCTTTTCTGCGGAATTGAGAAGAGTATCTTCAGGCATAGTTTAATCTCTTTTCTAGACCTGAGGGAATAAACTTACGGAAAAGGAACACCTGGTATGAGCTTAGTTTTCTCTTTTCCGTTCTCTGAACCTAAACATGAAAAATATTTTGAGCGTACTTTATGTCTTTGTCATGCTCGCTAAAACCTAAAGAACAAAGAATCAATTTTATTATTGTAAGCCCCATTTCTCGTAATCAAATGGATCTTTCTGACTGTCACACTCGTTAAAATTAGGCTATCTGTCGCTTTTGAAATTGCCTTAGTCTGGTATTAGTTTACCCCTTTTTTGGACCTTGCCAACTAAGTACGAAAAAGGTATACCTTAGGATCCTTTTGGGAGCTTAGAGACTTCTTCTGTGGATTGTTTTATACTTTTCCAGACTCAGGAGACTAAATTGTATGAAAAAACACCCCCCGAGAGTCTTCTTCGGATTTTTTAGACTCTAAAAATATGAAAATGCCAACGAGCATGTACTAGTTTGGGCTCATAAAATCCACGAATAAGTGAATATCAATCATTATTCTCTCCCATCTTCAATATTTTAAAAAATGAAGAGAGACTCGAGTTGAATTTCCTGGACTCATTAAAATTTAACAAGAAAGATAAGGAGGAATTACTCTCTTTGGGTTATAAATAGTGGTAGCATGTCCTCCTTGAACAAAACACTTTCTGAACTTTCTAATACTCATGTCTTAGTTTACACTTATAGCTCGGCTATTACTTTGAGTTTTTACTCCTCCACTTGTCCTTTATACATGGAGAATCTAATCATGTCTCCTACATGACATATAAGTCTAGTTTTCCTGTTTGGTGAGTCAAAATCTTCCTTGGGTCATCTCTGTGCCATGCTCACTGTTCAAGGATTTATACTTTCATCTTATTGTTATCCTAATTCCCATCATTATCCTTCTGATAATTACTTGTGTCTACCTTCCCACATCCAGTATCTTAGTCACTCTTGTGATATGTCGAAAGATTTATTGCCTTCCTCCTCACATCACGGTTTCTCATCAGCATCTCCTGAAGACGAAGACCTAGAGTTTTGACGATGGTACCATAGGATTCACTACCATTATTGGTGAACTCCTTTTCTTCAATTGTCAGCATTACTCATTTACTGACATCCTATTGAGTTCCTTCCATGTTCGACTTCAGCACATCTATTCACATGGTAGGGATTGTACTGGTTCCTTTATATTTCGATGAAGACCTTAGGTTCACCTCTATAACCTAAGTTATGCAAGATTGTGTTATGTTCAACTACACTGCTCCCAGGACAATTGATCCCTTAATCATAACTATCCCAACCTCCCCAACCATCTCAACCTTGGTAACCTCTCTCTTTCCTCATGTATAAATAAAGGGTAAGGGTTGAAGCTAATCAATCATGAATTATAGAGGAAAGTTATGTTGGTGGTTTTCCTTTAGATATCTTGGAGGCTCAGTGTCCTTGGCTAGCAGAGGAGCACTTGTCTCAGATGTTGGGTTGTAATCTCACATCAATTGTTTATCAATAAAGAGATACCTTCTTCCAATATTGTTTCTTTGCACACTTATATATTGTAATTTATGAATTGTTTTATTATTTCATTATAAGCATGTTATTTCATTAACCACTTATATAATATATAAGATATTGCAAGAAATGTCTTTTTATTTACAGGTGTTGGAGATTTCCTGGAAGCTGTAGAAGCAATTTGAGGAGAAGAAGAAAAGCTAGGATCGACCGTCATAAATAAGGTATGCTTAATTTCTTCCTATTTATATTTCAAATTCTTAAATGGATAACTATCTGCAAGTTAATTTAGTACGTTGGTAACCCCAGAGACCCTAGGTTATAAGGATGTGTTTTCCTGAACAACAAATGGTTTGATAAAGCAACTTTGCAATATGTTATTCCTGTTGATTTGAGCTCTTCCAGCATTCATTCAATTAAATTTATGCATTGACTATAAACATTTTTGTTGGAATCCAACCATTGATGTCTCTATTATAGTTATGCATTTGTTGTATTTCTGCAAAAAAAAATCCTCCTTTTTGCAAAATCCATGCTAACATGTGCATGAAATTGGGAAATATCAGAAGATGAAAAGATACATAAACTATGCAATAATTAATTAATAGAGCATAATGTGAAAGATGGTTCCAGATTCTGTGGTTAGGTTGCAATATTTGTGACTAGGATGCATTGTTTCAATAGAAATCTTGTTACAATATTTGTGACTAAGATACATTGTTTCATTGGGAATCCTTCTTGGTGCAAAAATTATTTACAACCTAGAAATTTAAAATAGACCGCAGATATTACAGTTTGTGCAATAGTTAAAAAGGAAAAAGAAAAACATAAATGTGGTAAATAATTCATGAAATCTTTTTCAATCGCAATATGCTAGTCATCAGCTATCCTGCATTTTTACGCTTTAAAAACTCCTCAACACTTGTCAGAAAATACATTTTTATCTTTCTCGTTCACTATAATTAGGAAGCAGCATCACCTATGTATAGTTATTTCTATAGTTTTCTAATATAAATAAAACTCATTGACTCAACAAATAAAACACGTGCACCAATTCCAAAATTGCAATACCTGTCAATTGTTTCTCTCATTTTCAAATGTGAGTATTTGTCTTATGTCATTCATATTTAAACTAGAAGAGTTGGACAATGATCATGCAGATTTCTTATCCATCTCTAAACTAGAAGAGTTGGTTAGTGATCATGCACATTTGTACATTGGTTAATATGATGTTTTACAATTTTGACACAATCTTTCATAACACTTTTCTCTTTAATTTTATATTTTTGAAATTGAAATTGTGTTTTGATTTTCTATTATATAAAACAAAATTTTAAACTTAAAAAGTATAAATCACTTATTCATCCATTTTTTGGTAGGTAGGATGTAATGTCCATTTTTGAAATTTTATTAAATGACCAATTTTTTCACTTTTTTCCCTATTTCGACCTTTGACTACTTTTGATGTCTAGGCCTCCAAATTGGTACAAATGCTCCCAAATATTCATAGAAGGAATATGAATGATACTAAGGTTTGAATATGATGTCCAGGGAATCTTTATGACCCTATAAAGGCTTCTGTAAACTTGTTTAATAGTCTGGTCGAGGTAGGAGTTGTGGCTAGTAATTTGGGGTTCAAATTCCCCCGCAATGAATATTGAAAATGCCTTCCCAAATGGACTCAATACAAATCGAATTTATGAATTCAAGTAGGGTACATGTAAATTAAATCAATATGAAATCATATGCATCACCATTCAACTTTTAATGTCTTCTATAAATCCCTTAAATCAGATGCAAAAATACTAGTTTCAACCTTGGCGGAAATGATAGGCAAACTTCTCCAAATGCTATGAAACTCAACAAAATACATCCAAATTCTTATGTACTGAAAATTAAACTCATACAATCCATCAATAACAGTAAATTCATCCATAAACCATCAGTATTTCACTTATCCATTTGAATCTATCAACATTATATTGGTTCGCAGTAAGGTAGTGGGGAAATGACACTATTTCTTTATTGTTTAACATTTATACATGAAATATTTTGGGTATTTCAACATGAGAGTATTCTGAACTTTAAATACATAAATTCATCCATAAACCATCATTATTTTACTTATCCATTCGAATCCATCAACATAAAATTGATTCACAATAAGATAGTGGGGAAATGGCACTATTTCTTCATTGATTAAGATTTTTACATGAAATATTTCGGTATTTAGACCTGAGATTCTTCTGAAATTGAAATAAATATCATTTACACCAGAACATAAAATAATGTGGCATTATAATCTCCCCCAAATAAATCAATAGCTCAACAAATGCGCCTCAATCCATAGAGTAAGAATATGTTGAGAAAACTTGGAATAGATGGAAGAACAAGCTGATCTTGTAGTTTCCACGATCTTCTCTATAGCTTGCAACTGTAACTTATGACTCCATTAAAATTCTATGAAGACCTGAGTGGCCTCTCCAAACACCAACTTGGATGGGAATATTTCACCCTCGAAATTGGCTATGGCGAGAACTAGTCATCCACTAGCTCTCTCAATTCACAAATGCAAATTTCTCAAATCATCAAAATATCTTCTCTTGGTTGATTCTTGTATTATATAAACATACTTATCCTTCTAAGGTTACCAATCCATCCACAAACTCAATCCAATTCGAATTTGGGTGTGTGTTCATGATTTTTCATGTGTCCTCCCTTTCCTAGCCTTCCATCTTCCCCCAATTTGAGTAGGAGCCCATTGAGCTTCCCAAACTCACATGAGAGCCCTCTTGGATGCTCTATTTCGACCTAACATGTCAGATATGTCATATGCCATCCTTCAGATCTGATTTGTGTCATAGGTGTCATAGCATCTTCATCATTGTTGTCATAGAGCTAGGGAATCTAGTCCAAGTGTCTCACTAGATCCAAAATGCCTCTTCCTCTTCCATGGTAGTTAATATTCCATTCCAATTCTACCTTAATTGACTCATTCCAATTATATTGACCCTCTAACTCATCCCAATTCCCTTTGTATTCTTATGGATTCAAAATGACAAGAGGAAGATGCCATGTGGCATATAAAATCTAGCTTGTGCGGGCCCCACATCCTCCATGTGTCTTCGTGATCAATTACCACTTTGATTTTACCTTGTATTTATTTATTTATATCCTTTATTAAATATTTATTCCATTCTAATGTTCAAACATCATTTATTATCTCCCTTATTAAACTTCCAAATGTATCCATCCAACCTAGGGAACTAGTAGGATTGATGGAATTGTCCTGCTATGCAATTATTTAATTGGGGACATGAAAAATACTCTCCACTCAAGATTGCTTGTCCTCAAGCAATTCCAAATTTGTATGCTGCAATATATATTTTTTTATTCCCAAGTGGAATCCTCATTTGGTACTCCTTCCTTTGCACCAAGTGCTCTGTTATGGTTTTGCCATTGATTCTCTTTAGCTGCAACCTGAATAGTGGCACTCATGTACTGCAATTTTTGTTCCCAAAATTAAAGAGTTGTGGATTGTGCATATTGATATATCATGTAACATCGCCACTAACACCAAAATGGATAAATAAAATCCATAAAAACCAAATGTGTGCAAGTAATCTTTACCTCCATATTTTGGAAACCTTTTCTTAACTTTCACCTCTTTTTGCTCCTATATAATTCTTTGAAATTGGTGTTGAGTTATCAAACTTTGAGTTTCTTAATATTCCAATAAAATTTCATAGAGGAACCACCATGCTTGTTTCTTCACTACTCTGATTACAATCATCTTCTCAAGTGATGAATAAATATCCATTATTGCTTGTTACCCCCACAATTGAAACCAATGAGACCAAAAATGATCCCAGGGTCCCATATGATCCTGATACATGCATGGTGTGAAATGCCTATGATGAAATTCCATGAAAACCAAGCATGTGAAAATTGAATCCATCTCTCAAAAGATCTTCCACATAGGAAACTGGAACACTACTCTGGAAATGTGAACTCAAATAACTGAAGGTTGGTTTGCTTTCCCAAACAAACAACCCAACCGCTACTCCAAGTGAGATGAAACCAACCAATTCCAGCATCCCTTGCTGGTATTGCACCCTTCTAAACATCACAAGTACAAAAATATAGAACATGAAAGTACATAACATCACCATACAAATGTACATCAAGAAGGTACCTCATCAAAGAACCACGAAAGTGCTTATACCTCCAAGTATGTAGACCACCATTTTCCAAGTGCATACAAGCTTCAAGTAACCAATCAAATATGCTCCAATGACATAGGTGAGAATCCCATGTCCTATACTGCTACTCTAAAAGGATGTGATATGCATCAAAATATTCATCCATGTATTATTTCATCCAAGAAGTGAATGAAGAATCTCTACTAAAATCTTAACCAAATAATGAGCAAAAAAAACAAGACGACTTCAAGTGGCTCAAGGAAGTATTATCAATACACCCATGAATATGTACATCATCATGAAATAAAAAAGGATGTTTTTGCCAATAATAATGTCCCTCAATCATATATCTCTTCACCCAAGTGTTGGATGAAGTTCCTCCAACATCGAATAGACTAGGCAAGGAGTAAGGAAAATCATGAGTCTCCAAGTGAATCAAGTTAACATAATAGGTGCACCCATGTAGATGTGTATCATCATAATGTAACAAAGGATGTTGCTGTAAATGTAAATAATATGTTTCTCTAATAATGTCATCATCAAAAGGAGAGATATAAATTCCATACTCTTCATGTGGTACTATAAAAAAGAAACCTTTCACCCATACTTCATTAGGATGAACACTGCAAAATTTGGAAGTGGAGAATGTAGGAGAAAGAACTAACTCACCCAAATGATCAAAAACTGAAAAATTTTCATCAAGGTGGTGGAATCATGCACTTCTCCAAAAAGTGTGTAACCATTTTCAAGAGGTAACTCAAGTTCCTCTTCCACCAAAATAAGCGATTGGCTCTCATCAATATAATATTCAAACAAATCAATAACTTTAAATTTTCCATGTTTCTCATGATCCCTCATGCCATGATAATCCTCCAAGCAATCTACCATATGAAAATATGAAACATAGTAGGAAGAACAAGTATCTTGTAACCTCTCAAGAAGTTGCTCATTTTAAATTTGGAGCTTATGAATTTCTTCATTATTATTCAAGTGGGATTCATGTAACCATTCACTATGCTCAATCACATTTTTTATATCAAAAATCAAAAGCATGAAATTACCTTAGATTTTGCACATTTATCTTTGAATCTTCTCCATGTCTTCAAGGAATTATGTCTCCTCCAATGAAGAAAATTTCCAACAAGAATTTGATACCAATGCTTGATTTTCATGGAGTATCATAAGGGACTCTTGGATTTTATTTTCATTCATCTTTAAGCACCTTTCAATAAAATGAGGCTCTTGAAAATGAACCTCCTCATCCTCTTCCTTCTTTCTTGGACCAACTTCATGAATCTCAAGTGGTGATGGGGAAGTTGATTTTGTTTCTTCTTCAACTGCTACAAGGTATTCATTTTCATGTTTAATGGAAGTTTGTCTTGCAGCAGCACTTTAAAAAGTGATCTCTATGTCACCGACATAGAGGTGTGGGCACCCATCAGTAGGTACTCCTTCATAGTTCAAGCATCCATCAGCAGATGCTCTTTGTTTCATTTCCAAAGTAGGATGTGTCTTGAAATGATCTTCAATATTTTTAATAGAAAATTATTCGTAGTCATGTGATGTCTCTTCATATTTTTCAGAGTCACTTGGGAGTGAATTTCAATCCTCTTCATGTACTACTTCTTCTACTTCACCTATTTTAGAACTAGGTGTTTCATGGGTCTCCTCCTTTTGCTCCTTTAAGCAAACTGATGCATTTTTTCCCTTGGTTTTATTAAGATAAATATATTTTCTCCAACTTTTGATAGCCAACAATTTGAATCCTTTCATAACATTCTTTGTCGTGTCTTCAAAGATAGGTTCCATGATTTGTATATTCTCCTCACCATCATATGAGGTTCCCTTTTCATCCCTAGTCATAGTTTCCTCTTCAACAAAAGAACTTTTGGTTTAAATATCTAATGGTGGTCCCTGAATTATTTTCCTCCTAAATATCAGGCCACATTAGTTTCCAATATCATTCTCTAATACCACGGTAATGTCCCTTTTTGAAATTTTATTAAATGACCAATTTGTTCAATTTTTTTCCCTATTTTGACCTTTGACTAGTTTTGATGTCTAGGTCTCCAAATTTGTCCAAATGATCCCAAATATTCATAGAAGTTATGAATTATATTAAGGTTTGAATAATATGTTCAGGGAATATTTATGACCCTTTAAAGTCTTCTATAAAATTATTTAATATTCTGGTAGAGGTAGGAGTTGTGGCTAGTAATTTGGAGTCCTAATTCCCCCACAATGAATATTGAAAATGGCTTCCCAAATGGACTCAATCCAACTATAATTTCTGAATGTAATCAGGGTAGTTGTAAATTAAATCAATATTAACTCATATGCATCATCATTCAACTTTTAATGTCTGCTATAACTCCCTTAAATTAGATGCAAAAAGACTAGTTTCAACCTTGGGGGAAATGATAAGCAAACTTCTTGAAATGCTATGAAACTCAACAAAATAACTCCAAATGATTGTGTAATAGAAATTAAACTCATATAATCCATAAATAACAGTATATTCATCCATAAACCATCATTAGTTCACTTATCCATTCAAATCTATCAACATTATATTGGTTCACAACAAGGTAGTGGGGAAATGGCACTGTTTTTCATTGTTTAACATTTATACATGAAATATTTTTTATATTTTGACCTGAGAGTATTATTAAATTTAAATACATAAATAACAGTCCATTCATCCATAAACCATCGGTATTTTAATTATCCATTCGAATCCATCAACATCAAATTGATTCACAACAAGATAGTGGGGAAATGACACTATTTTTTCATTGATTAACATTTTTACATTAAATATTTAAGTATTTTGACTTGAGAGTATTCTAAACTTGAAATAAAGAGAATTTACATCATAACATAAAATAATGGGGCATTAGAATCTCCCCCAAAGAACTCAATAGCTCACCAAATGCGCCTCAATCCATAGAGCAAGATTATGGTGAGAAAACTTGGAATAGATGGAAGAACAAGTTGATATTGTAGTGTCCAAAAGCTTCCCTGTAGCTTGCAACTGTAACTTATGACTCCATTAAAGCTCCATGAAAGACCCGAGTGGAATCTCCAAACACTAACTTGGCTGTAAATCTTTCACCCTCGGAATTGGCTAAGGCAAGAACTAGTCATCCACTAGCTCTCTCAATTCACAAATGCAAATTTCTCAAATGATCAAAAGATATTCTCTTGGTTGATTTATATATTTTATAAAAATCCATATCCTTATAAGGTTACCAATCCATCCACAAACTCAAGACAATTAGAATTTTGGTGTGTGCTCATGATTTTCCATGTGTCCTCCATTTCCTAGCCTTCCATCTTCCCCCAATTTTAGTAGGAGCCCATTGAGCTTCCCCAACTCACATAAGAGCCCTTTTGGATTCTCTATTTCGACCTGACATGTCACATATGTTATATTTTAGCCTTCATATCTGATTTTTGTCATAGGTATCATATCATCTTCATCATTGTTGTCATAGAGCTAGGGAATCTAGTCCAAGTGTCTCACTAGCTCGAAAATGTGTCTTCCTCTTCCATGGGAGTTACTCTTCCACTCCAATTCGACCTTAATTGACTCATGCCAAGTAGATTTACCTTCCAACTCATTTCAAGACCCTTGGGCTTCTTATGGATTCTAAATGACAAGAGGAAGATGCCATGTGGCATATAAAATCTAGCTTGCGTGGGTACCACATCGCCCATGTGTTTTCATGATCAATTGCAACTTTGATTTTCCCTTGTATGTTTTTATTTAGATCCTTTATTAAATATTTATGACATTCTAATGTTCAAACATCATTTATTAGCTCCATTATTAAAATTCCAAATGTATCCCTCAACCTAGGGAACTAGTAGGATTGATGGAATTGTTTTGCTATGCAATTATTTAATTGGGGATGCTATAACTAGATATTGTTCTTAGTTTATATGTCTTATTTTTCAAAGATTGATTTCCTATTACTTTACATTTTGAGTTGGTTTTGAATTTTCATAGTAATAAGTACATTTTTTTTATTATATACTTATAATGGTTTTGATTTATTTTATTTTATTGGTTTGAAAGTTTCTTTGGGCTTATTAGTTGTTATATATATTTAAAGTCTGAAAAAATTATAATTAATTTTATTCCAGGCTTTAGCTTTATGACCTAACCCTAGTTTTTGATTCATTTTTCAAAAAAATATTCACAAAAGAGATTCCTATAGCGCAAAGTCAAAATTCAGTGAAATAAGGCGCTACAAGAATCCTGAATCATTGAAAGAAGTGGTCGATGAGCGTGGCTCTTGTACAGGAAAATACTAGAAGCTTGTAGAAATTTGTTGAAGACATGATATCGCATGTTCATTACCCCAGTTCATAATCATGACAAGTGTATGAGCATGTAAAGAGATCATTGAGAGAATCGTGGTCTGCATTGACACGATTTTATATTGTAAAGATTATTGGGAAATCGTAAACCTGCCTGTCACGATTTTGTTTGGGTGCTAATTTTGTTGTTGCAGAGAAGGAGTTTGAATACTTTATGAAGTTGCTTAAAGAAATACACAGGATAGGGTTATAGTGCATAAATGAAGAAAAGTGGAAAGACTAATAGATATGAACCCACTGATACAATTTGGGAAAACGATTTTCCTGACTGTGCAGCATTGTTCAGAAGGGCTGGATGGTTCAATTTCTTTGAAAGAATCACAACTTTTAACCCTAAAATGTCATATCGCTTTTCTCAGGGTTTCGTTAAGGATACAGTTACATTTGATACTTTGAAGTTTGAACTAACAGAGGAGTTGATAGAAGAAGCCACGTGTATATCCAGAGATGGAGAGCTGTGGTGTAAGAAGATACCTTTCACCTTTAACCCAAAATATTTCCTCTTACCTGAAATCAAAGCCCTAGATTGGGGAAAAGGTGTTCAGTTAGACAAATTCAAGTCTGAGTGGAGGGAAGTGATTGGCATTTTGCAGAATTACATTACATGTGAAGGGATATTTGCTTTAGTTTTCAAATACCATGTCAAGTTCTTGCAACATCTAAATCAACAGTCCAAGATGAACTTACCTTTTTTCTTCTTGAAAATCCTTCAAAAGATGTCTAACAAGATAAAATGGCATATGGATAATTCTCATAAGTCTATTTTCCATCATGGATTAATAAAACTAATTATTTGCACAGTATTGCAGAAGAAGAGCAGAACTTGGGATCATTTTTTTGTTTCGGTCAGCTTTCCCTAATAAGCAAGAAGAACAAGCTAGGAAAAGCCTGATGAGTAAGCAGTTTAGTTTTGTAAAAAGGTTTAAGAAAGAGCTAGTTGGTGAAATAGTGCAGGTAATGTGCAAGAGAATTGTTCAAGTCAGAAAGTTGAAGATGTGGGAGAAGCATTTGATGGTAATTTAGAGCAGGATTTGAAGAATGATGAAGAGGTGCAGAGAGTTGTTTCAAATCATGAGGAGAAGTTGGGTTTAACAGAGGAAAAGCAGAGTTTCATATTAGTACAAGAAATCAAAACAAGGGCTCCTGTTGCAGCTGAAATAAGGAATGATACTTTACAAGTCTCAAATGTAAAATTTCAAAGGAAAGCTCCTGTACAAGTGAAAGAAGTAAATTGGAGGCCGAAAACCAGAGTTAAGAACAAACTTAGACTGAATATGAAAAAGATTCTAAACCCTAAATTAAGGAAGGAAAAAATTACTGTGATTGAGGATTCTACATTTGAAGAAGATATAGAAGAGGAAGAAGACTTAAGTTCTCAACAAGTTTATATTGAGAAAGAGAATTCAATGTTATTAGAGTCATTCCTAGGAAGTGGTAAGGTTTCAAAAGAGCTCATCACCTGCACCATTGAACGAGGTATGTATTCAGAAGTTCCTGTTGTTTAAGAAATAGTTAAAGATGGGAAAGAAGATGATCTCATTTTTAAGAAAATAGATATCCCATGGTTGTCAGATAAAAATTCTACATTACAAGGGGGAATGTGGCATAGATTCAGAAACTGAAAACCTTAAGAAAAATGTGAAGCAATACAAATATCATATTGGTTTTCTTAGTGAGACCAATGATGGATTGGTTATGACTAATAGAAGACAGAGAGGATACCTTGATGATATCAATACTCACTATCAGGAATTGATAGCTGTCTCAAAAGAGGCTTTAAAGAGAAAAAGACAGACTCAGAGCCAGTTTGAAGAATTAAACCAAAAAGTTCATAGTCCGACCCAGCAGAATGAGGTGTTATTGAAGAGGATTGAAAGTCTAGAGACAGAGCAGCAGCGAAGCAAAAGACAGTCACATGCTTTAGAAGGAATTGCTTTGTTGGTAGAGGCATCCAAGAATCTTTGAAGGGTTCTAGTGACAGACGTCAAGTAGTTTAATTTGTAATAGTTAATATTTTATTATGGTTGAAAATACAACTATTTTGGAAATTGTTTCGAACCCTGACCTAAAAGATTAGTTTTGACAGTTATGTAACCATTTTTTATGGAAAAAGATAAAAGTAGGAAATGAGATAGAGGTAGGGTTCGAATTTCTCTTAAGGAGAGGCTTTAGAGCTGATGTATTTCAAGCTAAGACACATGACGCTTATGTAAGTTTGAAGACTGATATTGATTATATACATACTGATAAGCCACTTTAATTGTCATGCTGGTTTTGTTTATGATCTGTCTAATTACTTCATATACAATTTCATTTCTTGTTTAATATTCTTTACTCATGAAAATGCTTGTATGTGCTGGATGAAATCAATATTATATTTGTAATCCTTATGGTTTTTTTTTTATGTGTTTGATCCCCAGTTCTTCATACTCATTCATAACTTAGTACTTGTATTAGCTTGTTAATGTTTTGACTTTCTTCTTGATAAACTTTCATACCAAAACCATAAAAACCAATTTCATTTTATTTTATTTTTGAGATTGTGTTAGCTTGTTCTTGTGGTAGTCTAGAAACAGTTTCTAGCACAAACATGGGACATGACAAGGAATGCAAATTATATAACATTTATTTTTTAAACGTACTTTAATTTAAATTTCCCAAATCTAATATATATATATATATATATGTTTTCTTATTATTAAAGGTTTTTTTAGCTTTCCATAGAAATTATATATGTGTGTGTGTGTGTGTGTGGCATGACATGATGTGACAAAACGTAAAATGTAAAACATTTACATAGATAATTTTATTTTCTCATTTTTGTATAATGTGTTTTTATAGTTTTAATTCATTTTTTCAAAGTTGTTGGGGGCATTTTATCTTTTTAGTTTAAGATGGATTTTTTAGTTTTTCATATAAAAAAATTATTTATATATGAATGACAAATGGTAAAATGTTAATATTTTATGATTTGAATAAATGTTTAAATATTGTTGAATAGAAGGAGGGTCTATAAGGAGCTTCTTGTTAGCCAAGCCTTTGTAGCTAAATAGTAAGATATGAATGACTAGGGCTATGTCTAGCAAAATTATCTCGTTTTCCTTATTCTTTGAATTAGATTTGGTGGACTCCCTTCCTCAATTATTTGAAGTGGGCACCACTGATTGGGAAGAAATTTGTCTCCAATCAAATCACAAACGGTCTGTGCTCACAAATTGATTCAAAATCTTCCTTAGATTTGGTGGACTCCCTTCCTGAATTATTTGAAGTGGGCACCACTGATTGGGCAGAAATTTGTCTTCAATCAAGTCACAAATGGTTTGTGCTCACAAATTGATTCAAAATCTTAGTTAATGGAGCCCCATATGCTTTAATATGCATTTATAGTCTTTCTTTTTTTGTTTCTATTCCTAAGTAAGGTGAGTAAGGTGCCTGCATGGAGTTTATCATGTTATCGGTATACACTAATAATTAATTGATAATAAATTTAATTTATTACATGATAAATGATTTTTTTCATGGAGTTTATCATATTATTAGTATACACCAATAATTAATTGATAATAAATTTAATAGATCACATGATAAATGATTTTTTTATAGGTTTTTATTTCTAGAGTTTTTATGCTATTGAAATATTTATTAACAAAGTCTAAAACATTGTATTAAAACCTAGAAAACACTATCACAGCTTTGGCACCTCATGATTCTTGTTTTATATTCAAATAATAAGTAGAACATTTTGGTCTAAGTAGTATTTGTTTTGATTTTGATTTCCTTTTCCTCTAATATACTTCAGAAGACAATGTTCACATAGTAAAAGGATAATGTTCACATAGTAAAAGTACAAACGTGGTGTACTTCATTTGCGCTGTAACTTCCATTTTTTTTTGTCATTAAACTTAATTTGTCCACTGTAATGTACTGTAAAGGACATTCACAACTATGTACCATCGCTTAACTCTATCCACACGTAGTTTTCTAGTTTTTTTTTATGAATCTGTAATAAGGTGAGATCACATTAATGAAAAGTCTTCGATGTACATTTACGCTTGGATGAAAGCCAATACTCATTTGTCATATTTTAAATTGATGGTTGGGTTACAATAAGGATGGAGTCCCTTTGACATCCAATCCAAATAGGAAGAATCAAACAATTATGCTTTTTTAGATTTACTCTTGTCTCTGTCTCACCATTAAATATTGGAATTTGACGGCCACCACCCTTTCAGTACACAATTTCAACAAGTTATTTCCATTCAAAGCTAATTTACTACGACAGGTGAGCCGTATAGTATGACGTAACGAATTTCGTGCTTGATACAAAATGCTGGAGAGCAATAAGCACCTCGCAGCACAGCAATTAATGTTGCGGCTGTGGGACACCGCAAGTGTTGAATCAACAATGAAATCAAATTGGACGGTTGTTGTGCCCCACAATCGCAGCATTAATTGCTACGCTGCAGGGTACTTATTGCTCTCCCAAAATGCTTGAACTAAGATTCCTTAAAAACAACAATGTGATTGGAATGTCAATGGAGCATAATCAAACATTGGATACTAATAAAAAGAATGTAGTAATGTTGGGTAAGAAACAATATAGTAATGCTGGGTAAGATGCGCAAAAATATTGGGCTTGAATTGCCAATGGGATGGGTAAGAGAACTCCATAAGCCAGAACTTTCTTCCATCAACTCATGTTGTAGAATAGATAACTCAAACTTTATTATGTAAATAAGTTATAACTACACCAAATGTATGGGATTGGTATTGTGGATATCATGGATGATTTCAAAATGAAGAATATTTGTAAGGAAGAGTTGTTGTACATACAAGTTTAGGTATGTGTATCTTGTTAATATCAATTATGGGGCTTTTAAGATTGAAATGGATTCACATTAGGTGATTCTTAATTCGAGAAGAAGATGATCTTGATGGATTGCTTTAATAGTGAAGGGAGGTGGGTCGAGGCATGCTAAAATTTCTCTGTATGCCTTCCTTCTTAGGGACCAAAACAATAGTTGATTCACAAGGAATGAACTAGGTTAAATATGACTCTTATTTAGCAATTTCTAATTTTTGTATTTAACATCTTAATTTTTCTATTATAGTACTTTCATTGAAAAGAACAACACAATACTACAAATCAATGGAAATCTTAATTGCATGTTTAGGAGTAACCATTGAGGTTCTCCAAACAAATTAGAATACTTTGTTAAAATGTTATCCAACCTCTTTTGTGCTTCTTATCTTGTTCAAATCCTCCAACTTCTTATCTTCCATATTGTGCAAATCCTCCTACCTTAGACCCAAATTCAATAAGCTTGTGCATCTAAGAGCCATTCTTTATGACCATCTTGGAGTATGACCTAAACTACCAATTGATTGACTAAAAGATCATCTTCATGTAAGAAACAAATTAACACCCCAAAACCTAGAAACATATAATGTAAATGGAAATGATTTCAAAAAATCAAATTTTATTTACATGTTTTATTTAAACATTATGATATAGTCATCCAAAAATAATATAAACTCAAAATTGTGTATATATATATTTTTTTTTCTTTAAATAATAATAAATAATACTACTAATAATAATAATATTTCATATTTGTAAATATGTCTCCATTCTTATAATCCCTTATATATACCAATATGTCTCAATTCTTATAATCACTTATATATACAAAGCTAGATAAATACTACATTTAATTTAAACAAAACCAATAATTAAAGGTAAACAAAACCAATAATTAAAGGTGATGTTTGTAGGAAAAACGTTGGATACTTGATTCAGCTCGAAAAATAGATCGTATTACTTTATTTTATCATGGGATAAGGGACATGGTGGTTTTGAGATAAGAGTATTCACATGGTGAATTTTTTTTAAGTGTAACTTATTATTACTTTATTTTATCATGGGATAAGGGACATGGTGGTTTTGAGATAAGAGTATTTACATGGTGAATTTTTTTTAAGTGTAACTTATTAAAAATAGTATGTTTTAAAAACTATATGTTTTAATGAATTTTGTTAATTAATAATAATATAGAGATAATTAAATAAGTTATTTGAAAAACTGTTTTTATAAAGTAAAAAAGTTGGAAAATTTAAAAATATTTTATATGCAGTATAGAAGATTTAACTGTATTTGAAACCTAACCAAATACTACAATAATAACATTTATTACTCTACTACATAATAAATATAATAAATATTACATAATAATGTGCTTCATCTACAATGTAGCTCCAGTTTTTGTCATTACTACACACTCTGAAAGAACATTCACGACTTTGTACCATCCAATCCAAACAGGAAAAACCAAACAATTATATTTTTCATGTTTTAAATTGATGGAGTCCCTGTACCATCCAATCCAAACAGGAAAAACCAAACAATTATATTTTAAAAAGCCTCTCATATTATGCCAGCTCACCCCTGTAGTGTGACGTGACGAAGTTCGTGCTTGAGACAAAATGCAGTGATTGCATGAAGTAAGATTCCATTAAAAAGGACAATGTGATTGGAATGGAGTATAAACATTTATATATTCAATGGATATATTAATATTAATAGTGGGCAAAAGTAATTGTTCTTGGGCATGTAGTATTAATATTTTTATATTAATAAGTGTTTTAATTTTACAATTTGGGATGAATGAGAAAGGATTTTTTTTAGGTTTTTTTTTAAATTGTATGAAGATGAGATAAAATGGATAACTAAGAGTTTGTGCTACTTAACCTGTAACAAGCCAATTCTTATTGTAAAGATTTATATGATGGCAATCATTTCTAATTTGAAACAAACATGTATAAAATGGATAACTAAGAGTTTGTGCTACTTAACTTGTAACAAGCCAATCATTATTGTATTATGCATATATACGACATATGCCCTCTCATTCTTCCAATTTCATATTCCAAAATTGTTATTATGGTTTTATAAAAATATCTTGTAAGAAATTTTTATAAAAATAGATTATTATTATTATTATATTAATTAATCAATGTCAATCTCTGAAGTATTAAAAGCTTTTCTTTCTTCAAGGGCTTTGCACCAAAAAATAAGTTAAAGAAACATAAAATTTTGTATAAGTTTGTCCCAGTTTTGTTTTCAGAGTTTGGCTCTTTTGATGAATCTTATGTTGATGGTTGTTGTGGGAGTGGGATGTTGATAAAACTAAATGAGAACCATTACTTCAGGTTATGGATGGGAGGAGATAAAGGAAACAAAACTTGTAGTATTTTGGGGTTTTTTTAGCCAGCAAATGTGGAATTGATTCTCTTGTTATCTTTGGTGACTCTAAGGTGATAATTGAGAGGGAAAAATAAAACTTTAACTTACAGTTTCTTCAGTTGAATAATTGGTGCAAAAAGGTCAAAGGTTCTAATCAAAACCTTCAAACACACATCTCTTATCCATATTTCAAGGATTTTCAACTATGAAGCTAACAGTTTATCTAAAAAAGTTGTGAAGTGTGAAACGGAACTTTGTTCTATCACGAAATTGTGGATGGTGTGATCATACATGAAGGATCTAAAGTTTTAGATCAATCCTCGCCATTGCATATGTTTTTTGTCTTTTCAGTTTGAAGTTTTTTTTTTATTTCTATGTAATTGGCCTATGAAAAGTCACAGACAAGATGTATTAGCCTATTAGTCTGTTTTTGTGGAGAGGATTAGAACTACTTTGAAAAAGTTTAGTATTTGTTTTTTATGCGGATAAGCTATTTGAAGTCTGTGAAAGAGTTGTAACTGAGATATGAGATATGGGAAGCTATGAGTCTGAGAAATTACAATTGTGAGATGTAATTTTTTTCTTAAATTTTCATGAATATTAATAAAAAAACTTTTTTTCTTTGAAAAAATGTTTTAAACTTATTTTTTATTTTTATTTTGAATAAGTGATATTATTTAATTTATATGATTTTTTTAATAGAAATGATAATTATGTGGGTGTAAATTTTGTTTTTAATATTTTTATTAATTATTAGCATTTATAAATGTTTTAAAATTTTTAATAATATATTAACAATGTTTGTCCAAGTTTCTAGTGAGATGCTAGAGCAAAGAAACAAAGAAACAGCATATTCAAGAAGTTACCCCAAATTTTAGGAAAGGTTGAAGGATAAGTCAGCCTCTTCAACATAAGATAACCCACCAAGGATACTACAAATTTTATATTAGAATACTAAAAAATTGAAAGTTGGAGCATAAGTCATTAAAGTCTTTAATTTTATAATCTAAAGATTAAAACAAGTTTACAACATACATCAAGTGAGTTAAAGCTAAATAGAACCATACATAAGTTGTAACTGATAAAACAAATTCAGAAATACAACCATATTGAACAACATTTAATGAAATTGAAGTTACTCAGAAGGAATATAATGGATGGCATGGCCCTTTATCATTTAATTTTTATTTGTTTGGTTAAAATTTGTCAAAGGAATCATATGGACGCCATTTTTAGGAAGGAAATGTTTCTCTTGTGTGTTTCTTTGAGTTTCCTTTAAACAAAGATGTGGGGAAACATTTCCAATGGAGTTTCCAAGTTTCTGAAACCTATGAGGACATGTAAGCATCTTTCCTACCCTTGGAAATGTGTATCCATATAACACTAAATATTATTAATACAAAATTTAATATTTTTAACACTTATATTTTATATAGATCAATATTAATGTATAATGTTAAATTAAAAATTTTCTTACAAATAGTTTCCACACATCTAATGACATATGCAATTCCACCAACAATGTCAAAACAAAAACCCTAATTCTAATACAATCCCATTCACCATTGTTTAAATCATGAAGATTATATATCACTAACCATGTTATATGCATACAAACACAAGATAACAGTATGCGATCTTATGGGCAACTCACTCATATGGTAGAACAGAAATGGCCATAAACTTAGAATTGGGATTGATCCTTGGCTTGGTTATTGTATGGATCATAGAATCCCTCAGAGTATGATTGTTCACCTTTCCAACCGAGGCATTACTTTCCTTTATCAAGTTTAGATTGATTGTTTTCCCACATCTTCTGTACAGTCTTGGATATCTGCAGAATATCTAGATCTTCCACAAGGTGACATTTCCTCATGGAATAAGTTTGGTATGAACCTAACCAAGAATCATATTTTCCTAACACACGAGGAAGATAACATTATATGGGCAAAAAATATGGTCGATGGTCCATACAATCCTCACCTGGGATATCATGCTTTCTTCTCTTGTGAGGATCTCCATGTTCCCACATGGTCTTGAAATATTGTAACTTCAAAGAATATTCTAAATGTATTTTACTGATTTAACCCAAGGGAGATGTTATTATTCCTTCATTGGGGTGTTACTATTGTAATTGGTCTTCATAGATTCATGAGGTAAGGCCTCCATTGTAAGTCGGGTCATTAGTACCCTAATGAATAATATAAAATATTGTTTTGAGTCTTCCTAGGTGAAGTCGGCCCAGACACTTTAGTTGGGCCAACTTGTTTAGGGTAAAATTCAGTTGGCACAATGTGTATAAATATAAGAGTTGTGCTTCTTATTTGAACACATACTCACTCACTTGTGTAGCCCATAGGAGAGAGAGAGAGAGAGAGAGAGAGAGAGAGAGGTAGATCAACAAGGAGGATAATACATGTTTTGGGTTTTCATCTTATACATCTTATACAAAGGAAGTTTTGTTGGGTTTTATTCCCCTTGAGAGGCTCCCACGATAAATATTGTGTCTATATTGTGATTGTGTTTCTTTTAGTGATTTTGCATATGCTACTATTGTGAATTTGGATTGAACACTAATGACATCTAGTCTATCATATGAAATATTAACATGGTATCAAAGCTAGCCTGAATAGGATAACTTTCACAAGGTGAAACTCTCTCTCCTCCCTCTCCGGAAGAAATTAGGGTTTCTGCAAAATTTGGAATTTGGAAGATCTGGTTGCATAGAAAGTTGTGCCTCCCTAGAGTGCATCTACTGAGCCCAGGATCAAATTTTTTGGGTGGTTTAATCTCCGAGATAGCCAAACTCTAGTTTGTCCTTGAACCAGAAAACTGCAGAAAACAAAAACCAGAAATTCTATAAAGCTGCAACCTCACAAGTAGGATTTTAAGGGTGAGGATTTGGGATCTCCAGAAATCAGTTGGACCAACCAACTTGCCTCAGTCAAGTGCATGTCCTGGTAAGGTCAGCTTTTCATTTTGAGAAATTTCAGTTTTTTAGTGACCTACTGGACAAGATGGCTCGAAGCACTAAGATTGAGGATAAACTGGAAGGCACAGAAAAATTCCTAGCATGGAAGTATGGGATTGGTCTCATTCTCAGAGAGAATGGCCATGAGAAGTACATCAAGGATGAAGTTGCAGAACCAACAGAAGTTGAAGCTAAGGAGAATCATGAATAAGACCTAATCAAGGCAATGAGGATCATTGTTGATTCTATTAAAGATCACTTGACCCCTCAAGATTCATCTAAGAAGACACCAAAGAAAATGTATGATGCACTTTCCAAAATGTATGAGGGAAGGAACATCAATAGAAAGATGAATCTGAGATCTCAAATGAGATGTGTGACCTTGTAGATCAAACAGCTATGAGGAAGTTGCAAAGAAGAAAGAATGGGTTGAAGAAATGACGAAAGAATACCAGTCAATACTGAAGAATGATGTTTTGGATATAGTTCCCAAACCAAAAAACAAGAGTGTGGTATCTTCAAAATGGATCTACAAGATAAAACATGTTTCTGATGGAAGTATTTAAAAGTACAAGGCAATATTTGTGGCTAGAGGATTCTCTCAGAAAGAGGGGATTGATTAAGAAGAGACATTTGCTCCAGTAGCAAGGTACACTTCCATCAAAACCATAATGGCACTTGCTTCCATGATGAAGTGAGATCTACACCAAATGGATGTAAAGAAAGCCTTCCTTAATGGTGTGATTGAGGAAGAGGTTTACATCAAACATCCATAAGGATTTGAAGTCAAAGACAGAGTGACTCATGTATGTAAGTTGAAAAAGGATATGTATGGACTAAAGAAAGCTCCTAGAGCTTGGTATGTTAGAATAGATAGCTTCTTGACAAGCTTGGGCTTTACCAAGAGTAAAGTTGATCTTATCCTTTGCATGAATGTTATTGATGATGAACCATTCATACTATTATTGTATGTGGATGATCTATTTCTGACTAGAAATGAGAAACATATCATATATTGCAAGAAGAAGCTAGCTGAAGAATTCGAGATGAAAGATCTTGGATTGATGCATTATTTCCTAGGGCTGGAAGTGTGGCAGAGCCCAGAAGGAATCTTTCTGAATCAAGGAAAGTATGCAGTAGAAATCTTGAAAATATTTGATATGTTGGATTGTAAATCCATGAACACCAACCTGAAGTTATTGTTTGATGAGACATCAAAGTAAGTGGATATGACTCAGTACAGATAGATTATGGGTCAGTAATGTATCTGACAAACACAAGACCAGATATATGCTTTGTTGTGAACATCTTAAGTCAGTATCTAGTTAAACCTAGATAGGTTCACTTGATAGCTGCATAGCATGTGATGAGGTACCTAAAATGTACAATAGACTTGGGAATTTACTATGATAGAGATAATGACTACAGATTATATGGATATACGGATTCAAATTGGGTAGGAAGTGCCGCAGATTAAAATAACACCTCAGGTGGATGTTATTGTCTAGGGTCCACCATGATCTCGTGGTTTAGTAAGAAACAGTCCAATGTTTCTCTCAGCACAACTAAAGCAGAGTACATAGCAGCTTGCTCCGCTAATTGTGAAGCGATATGGCTTCAGAAACTGATGTCAGGACTATTTGACATGGAGTTGGTCACCACAGTGATTCTTTGTGACAACCAGAGTTGCATAAAGATGACAGAGAATCGGGTGTTCCATCACAAATCAAAGCACATATAAATCTGATACTTTTATATAAGGGATATGGTACAAAAGGGAGATATAAAACTCTAGTATGTGAGTATCGATAAGAAAGTTGATGATGTGTTGACCAAGCCTCTATATCAAGTAAATTTTGAATATTTCAGTGACAAGATTGGTGTAGTTTGAAAATACTTTCCTCGCAAGGAGGAACAATGATGGGACTACCAACTTTCCTTGCAAGAAGTAATGATGAAGATATGGACCCTCTTCAGAAGGAGGAACAAGTCGAAGATATGGACTCTCCTCAGAAAGAAAGAACAAGTCAAAGATATGAACCCTCCTTGGACAAAGGGGGAGCAGGTTGATAATATGGATCCTCCAGGAAAATGGGTAGTGATGATGAGACTGACATCGATGACGGGATGATAGTGATGCTCCAGCATGAAAGAGGCCAAGTGCACCTAAAGATTCTGATAAGGTCTGACATTCACTTTGAAGGATCGAAATATTGAAGTGTTGCTGAAAAAGGATCAAGTGATCATGTGATACAAAATATGAATACATTAAAGAGTAATTGTTCCAATTACTGACTGTGAAAAATTCCTATGACATATAGATGTATTACCTCGATACTACTGAAGATATTGTCTCTCAGTTCTCCTATAGTCTATGGTGATGTTGTCAATAGAATAACCTTCTCATTAAGGGGGAGTGTTGAAATATTGTAACTTCAAAGGATATTCCTAATGTATTTTACTGATGTAACCCAAGGGAGATGTTATTATTCCTCCGTCGGGGTGTTACTATTGTAATTGGTCATCATAGAGTCATGAGGCAAAGTCTCCATTGTAATTCGGGTCATTAGTACCCTAATGAATAATATAAAATATTGTTTTGAGTCTTCCTAGGTGAAGTTGACCCAGATAGTTTAGTGGGGCCGACTTGTTTAGGGTAAAAGCCAGTGTGAATTCAATTGGCTCAGTGTGTATAAATAGAAGAGTTGTGATTCTTATTTGAACATAGACTCACTCACTTGTGTAGCGCATAGGAGAGAGAGAGAGAGAGAAATCAACAAGGAGGAAAATACATGTTTTGGGGTTTTATCTCATACATCTTATACAAAGGAAGTTTTGTTATGTTTTCTTCCCCTTGAGGGTTTCCTAGGATAAATACTGTGTCTATATTGTGATTGTGTTTATTCCAGTGATTTTGCATATGCTACTATTCTGAATTTGGATTGAACACTAATAATATCTAGTCTAGCATATGAAATCTTAACACATGGTGGCACAACTTGATATGGAGACTTAATGCCCACATAAATATGTTATCTTTGTGTGGTTGAATTTGGATGATCAGATCCCAATCTGGGAGATTTATATAAATTCATGGGATGTGGACCTAGCATATGCTTATTATGCAAATCTGACAGTGAAAAAATTGTACATTTATTCATAAAATTCCCATACATTGCTACAATGTGGAAGTATGCACAACATGGTATAGGTATTCCCTTCGTTTGGGAAGGGGATTGTATTGATGCCACATTCAAGACTTGGATCCTTAATACTTATTTTCATTCTTATAGGGCCTTACCCCTTCTCATTATTTGGAGAACATGGTTGGCCAGGAACAAAATGATTTTTCAGGATATAGTACATTTTAGCATAGATCTATGCGGCTAAAAGGATGACTATATTGGATCACTTTCCACAAACTCATTCTCAGAGATCCATGAATCATGAAGACACACTACATAGTGACAAAAGTCAGGCCTAGTGTTTTTTTTATGGTGTTGCACAAGGAATTCCCAGCCATGGAGGGGAAGAAGGCATCATTCACATTACTAACAATAATTTCTATATATATGTTGCAAATATTGGTTTGGATACAAAAAAAAAGAGCTCCTTGCAGTTCTATTGATCCTCATATTCGCATTACATGTAGGAAAAACCTCCTTACAGGTTTTTGGGGATTCAAAACTTGATATCAACTAGCTACACCTTCAAACAAAAGTTTACAAACATACATCCTATTCCCATATTTGAGGCTATTAGCAGGATGCTTGTATATTTTGATCACATTTCCTTCCAACACATCTACAGGTACATGAATACTGTAGCGGACCAACTCTCAAAGGAGGGACTTTTTCTTAATGTAGACAAAGTAAATATTTGGGAGCAACACAAGGATCTTATCAAGGAGATTTATCCTAGTCCTATCCACTAAATGTATGCTCATTTTCATATCTGCTATACATGAATACATACATAGGTTATTGTTTTTTTGCATACATGAACAACAAAAACTGTAAAATCACATATGCAAGACAATAGTTTTCATAATAATTTGAAATACATCTGAAAAAATGTAAAAAAGTATATCTGAAAAAATGTAAAAAAGTATGAACACTATAGTTCAAAATAATATAAAAATTTGAATTGTGACTATTTTTCTTCCGAGAATATATATATTACATTACATTTTTACAAATTATGTAAACCATAATATATTGATGTATGTCATGAATTTATTACTTAGAAACTTTAACTCTAGACCTATTGAAAAACTCTTAGGTGTTTCAATATGAAAACATAACTTTAATATTTTTTAAGAGAATAAAATAGAATGTATATAATAATATGTACACGTATGAAATAAATGAGTAATACAAATTAATTAAATAAAAGAATATGTATTTAAATCACATAATAAATACAAATATGGGAAGAATAGTAAAAGAACTTTTAATTATTGAAACCAATCATCCTAGATATAAAGTATAAAATCTACCCTCAAAGGTGGTAAATTTCTCACTTATTACAATATACTTACTCTTTAATTTAATGATAGTGATATTATTCAAAAATCTTTAATTTAGTTAAACGAGTTGGATTCATTTGTGAAGAGGGAGGATTTTTTTACTAGTGGGTAAAGTTCAATTCCAATGAGGGTCTAGACTAGAGCCATGAGAGTACCTTGAGATAGTGGTCAAAAGAGATTGTATTGAATGATCTCTTGACCCATAAACACATAAGTGAATTAAAGCCCACCCCCATATTCTTGTAACATTTATAGCTCATGAGAATTAGAGCATTTGGTAATGAGTAATTGAGATGAGAAGTTGTAAGTGGAAAGTCACAAGTTCAAATCCCCTATAATTACTAGTTAAAAATAAAACTAAATTTAAAATTCTTTTTATCAAATTCAAAGTTGTAAAATAGTGTAACCTTGTTGGTTATAATGTAGTTAATAGAGATAATTTAACATAATAAAAAAAAGGTTAATTAGTTTGGTTATAATAGCTTCAAAAATCATGTCTAAATAATACAATAAACGATTTAATAAAATACAAATTTTTTAAATAATTATATAAAATGTGGAATTTGATAAATAATAAAATTCAAATCATATAAAATGTGGAATTTGATAATAAAAAAAATTAGTCGATAGTTATTGCATATATGTATCATTAAACATAGATATAATATGTGAATGGGCCAACTCCCTAATCTCTAACTTGGCAATGATAGTTGATTATGATTAATCTTGGTTAACCTTGATTGTATATAGTTTTCCATGGTTAATGATACCCACTAATAGGTCACTAACTCTTGCCATAATTTCCACTAACACGAATAGTTAATTATGGTTGTGAATGTAGCTCCATTATTCCAATCATTGATAAGTGCTACTATCCCACTAAGCACCCTATCCATAACCCAATAGGATGGTTGACCTTGTTGATTGTGATTGCTAATGGTTGTGCATAGTTGATGTTATCTCGCTAACCATCGATGAACCCTTTGCATGTTGACCACTGACAAATATGATTGACCATGATTAAGTATAGGTGTCTATATTGAATGTAGCCTTGTTATGTTAATTGTTGATACTAATAACCCCTAATTCATAATGATGATTGATTAAGGTTGAGAATGTTTGAACTTAGTCGCATATAGTTACTCAAGTTTGATCCTACCTCATCAATCACTAATTAATCGATGATATAATGTCCACTGATAGAGATGGTTGACCATTGTTGAATGTAATCATATTTTGTCAATGGTTTGTTGCTACTAACCCATTAATCCCTAACCTATTAACAATGGTTGACTATTATTTACCTTCATTAACCATGGGTAAAATTGGTGAAGCAATCGGCTTTAGGACATGAAATCCATGCCTGAGTAATAAATAATTATATATATTGAAGATGATAATGATTACAAATGAAACTCACATTTATAGGCTTGATCATGTAAAGTGAAAGGTTACACCCTTTCATATAATAATTAACTAATTTAATTAATTTGTATTTGTTACATTTCCACTCCCTTTAAGGGAGACTTGTCCTCAAAGTTGTGTTAGTGAAAGATGTAGATGATGGAATTGTTTAGATTCCCACGTTTCATCTTCTTCCTGGAGGTTTTTCCATTTTATAAGGTACTCTTTAATTACTCGCATTCTTAATCTTCTTTCTCTGGTAGCTATGATATATTCTGGTTCAAAAATAATTCTTCCTTCATCATCTAACATGGGAAGTAGTGTCTGTGTCTGCTGGTGTTGACCTATCATCATTTTTAAGTATGAAACATGGAATACATTGTGGACACAACTTGATTTCGGTAGCTCCAACGTATATGCCACATGGCTGATCTTCTTATTGATTTGATATGGGCCATAAAATCATGGAGCTAATTTATTCTTTCCACCTTGTTTAAGTGACAATTGTTTATAGGGTTGTAATCATACAAATACCCAATCTCCAACTTCGAATTTATGTTATGTTCGATGTCGATATGCTTGTTGCTTCATTATATTCCTTGCAATGCTTAGATTCTTTGTAAGTATTTGTACAACCCTTTTATTTTCTTCTAAATGGTCATTTATTGAGGCAACCCTTGCTTGGTTGGTAATGAGATCCTTCCATTTTGGGGGTGCATATCCATAGAGGGATTGAAATGGTGTCATTTTTCCTAATGTGTGATAAGTAGAATTATACCACAATTCTACAAGATGTAACCATTGAACCCATTTATTTTGTTTATCAGTTACGAAGCAACGAAGGTAGGTTTCTAAGCATTTTTTGACGACTTCTATCTGACCATCTGTCTGAGGATGATAAGATGAGCTCATGTTAAGTGAAGTTCCAATTTGCTTGCAGAATTCTCTCCAAAAATTACCTTTAAATTTAACATCCCTATAACTCACGATAATATTGGGAAAACCATGTAACCTGTAGATATTTTTACATAAGGATTTTGTGGTTTCCTTTGCAGAATCAGTTTTCTTTACTCCTATAAAATGTGCATATTTGGTTAACCCATCTACTACTACTAGTATTTTATCTTTCCCGTTTGATACGAGTAAAACCTCAATGAGTTCCATTGAAATTTCCTCCTACTTCTGGTTTGGGATATGCAATGGATGGAGTAACTCGGGATTTGAGATATTCTCTGCTTTATTTCTTTGACAAGTGTCACACTATGCAACAGACTTGTGAATGTCGGCATTCGTACCCTTCCAAAAGAATGATTTCCTTGCATTATAGTAAGTTTTATAAAATCCTACATGTCCAGCGACTCAACAGCTAAGCAGTCATGTGATTCTTTACACACCTTGGTCTTAAACCTAGAGTTTGCACTTAAGTAGATTTGTCCTTTGTACCATAAGAGGTCATTCTTCCATTCAAAATTCAGATACTAATTTATATCATTAATTATGGAGCAAACCTTTGTATTCTTAGCATATTCGGTTCAAATTTCATCCAAAACTTCTGGGATCACCATTGATACAGCATAGACTTGTACCTCTTCATCTTTCCTTGATAGGGAGTCAATTACTACATTGTCCTTCCCATTTTTATGTAAAATCTCCAGATTGTAGGTAGATATCTTTCCGATCCACTTTTGTTGTTTATTCGTTAACGTCTTTTGTTGTAATAAGTGTTGTAGACTATTATGGTCTGTTCGCATTAGGAACTTGCTTCCCAACAGATATTGTTGCCATTTAGTTAACGCATGCATGATGGCAAGAATTTCCTTCTTGTAGGTAGACTGTAGGTATTCTCTTTTGTTCGACTTCCTGCTTTCAAAAGTGATTGGATGAACTTATTGCATCATCACAGCTCCTATCCCAAACCCGGAAGCATCACATTCAATTACAAATGGTTTTGAAAAATCGGGTGTTGCCAAAACGGGAGTTGAAGACATAATTCGTTTCAACGTTTCAAAGCATTTTCTTGCTTCATCATCCCATTGAAAAGAATTCCTTTCTAGGAGATTTCTTAGTGGAGCAGTGACATGTACATAGTTCTTGATGAACCTTTGATAGTAACCTGTTAATCCCAAAAATCCTCGTAATTTTGAAACATTATTGGGTTGGGGCCACTCTTTCATCGCTTAATGGATCTTCCTTGGGTCCACCTTGACTCCTTCCTTTGATATTATATGACCGAGATACTCTACTTCTTGCTTACCAAACATGCATTTTGAATTCTTTGCATAGAATTGGTTTTCCTTCAAAAGAGATAGAAACTTTCCTAGTTGCTTCAAATGTTCTTTCCACATCTTGCTATATATAAGGATGCCATCGAAGAATACTAACAAAAATTTCCTCAAGTACGATTGAAATAGTTCATTCATAGTTGCTTGGAATGTGGCAGGGGAATTAGTTAACCCAAAAGGCATTACTTTGAATTCATAATGTCCTTGATGAGTTTGGAAGGAAGTATTTGCGATATCTTCTATTCGGACCCTGATTTGATAGTACCTTGACCATAAATCGAGTTTTGAGAAATACTTCGCGGCATGAAGTTCATCCAGCATATCGTCGATGAAGGGGCTTGGAAACTTGTTTTTAATCGTTATTTTGTTTAATCCTCTATAATCAATGCAAATCCTGAAGGATCCATCCTTCTTTCGTACTAACATGAATGGAGCTACATATGGGCTTCTACTCTTGGTGATGACACCACACTTCAATAAGTCTTGAACTAAACTTTCTATTTATGTTTTGTGATGGTGGGGATACCAATAAGGTTTAACTTTGATAGGTTTTGACTCTAATTTAAACTTGATTATGTGTTCTATACTTCTTTGAGGTGGTAGCTGCATTGGTAAGTCTTCAAATATTTTTTTATATCTCTGGAGTAATTTTTTGATTTCTTCTTTGTGCTTATTATGTTCGCATTCTTGACCTTCCATTTGATGGAATTGGATCACATATGTTGATGCTCATTTTCGAATGAGTTTCTCCATATGTTGAGATGAAACTACTTGTGTACCTGGTGGTTGGAAACCATGTAGTTTATAATTTTTTCCTTTCCATTTAAACTTGATGAAATGTTTTTGGTGATTAGCGGAGTATGTTCACGATGTTTGTAACCATTGTATTCCTAGAATGATATCCACTCCACCTAACGGTAATGTGTATAGTTCTGATTCCAATTTGAAGTCATATATTTGGAGTTTCACTTTGTGACATTTTTCAACTTTTTCTATTTTCTTTCCATCTGCAACCATCACTTTCATGTCTGGAACTGGATGTACAAACAAATTGACTTTTCTAGTGACTCTTATATCAAAAAATTTGTGAGTGCTTCCAGTGTCTACTAGCACTGTAACATTTTCATTTTTATATGCCCTTTCAACTTGAGAGTCTGTGGTTGACTAATTCCTGTCATGGTTGCTAGGGAGATTTTGGGGGTCTCATCATTTCCGAATGCCATATTTGTGGTCGCCTCCTCTTCATCTTCCGACTCTTCTTCTTATTCTAATTCACTAGTCTCCTATGCTTCACAAGTATATAATTTCTTTGAGATACCCTCGTGGTGAAACATATGTTTAGGATTCCATTGTCGACATTTTCCTTCCCTTCATTCGTTGATTTTCGAGGTTCTTTCTATTGGCCCTTCTCTGTAAGTAAGATATCCCTTTGTTTGATTGGAAATTGTCAAATTTGGCCTCGACTGCTTTTTCTTTCTGTCTTGCTGCCTCAACATTCGGTATGTCATGCATTTTTAACTCTTTTTGTATGTAAAGTTTTAGTCCTCCCAAGTAAGTTTCTAGTCATTGTCTATTTGTTAACCCAAATAATTTGGTAGCAAGTGATTCCCATTGGTGTGTAAATTCTTCAGTGTTTCCTTTTTGTTGTAACCTAGTGAGCTTCAAGAAAAAATCATCTTTGTTGATTCCTTGAAACCTTTTGAGGAAATCATTTTTTAACAAATTCCATGTGTATGTGAAATTGTCACCTTTCCACCACATATACCAGTTGTAGGCATAGATTTCAAAGTGCATAGAGGCATACTTCACTTTTTCTACATCTGTTGTGATGTTATAGATATCGAAGTATTCCTCTGCTTTTTTTAACCACGCAATGCATTGTTCGTCATTTCCACGGAACTTTGACATTTCTATTTTTTATTTGGGGGAATACACTACATAATGTTGATACTAATTGCCTCTTGTCTTGTTGCATGGTGGTGATCCTGAATTGCTGGCTGAAGCACACGACATATATTAATCATCTTTTTGTTTGTGGCGATATTTTTTCTTATTCTTTTCCATCATTTCCATGAGTGTATTTAACTTGTTACTCAGTTGGTGTTGTTTTTCCTTCATCCCGTCCAATTTGTCATCTAGCCTTCTATCTAACACTGAAACGACTTCCTCTCTGGTTTCATTTTTCAGCTTTACATTGCAATTTTTTATTTCTTCCTTTAAATCTTCTTGACTCTTAATAATGCGATCATTGAAATCCTTCTCCACTTTTTCAATTTGGGCTTTCAACTCCGTTGTCGTGCTTCTGAGGTGTGGTGGTGAATAATTGAACCCAATTTTGGCTTATGAGGATGAGTAATATTCATGGAAATGCTTGATTGAAATCAAGTGGTAGTAATAATAGTAATATAATTATTATTATTATTTGAAATATTATAAGGTTAGAATATAATAAAGTTAATATTTATATTTATTTAACTTCTTTTTTTTGAAAAAAAAATTGTAGGGTTTCTATGTGGGGGATTTGGGCATGGAAGTTGGTGGGAATGAAAGCGTGGAGGGGCAGAGACATATGGAAGAGCACGGGTTATAGAGGATTTGGTAGGCGTGGTGTATGGTTTCCGGAGGGATTGGAGCGCACAGGAGGGAGTGGAGCCAAGGATCATGCAGGAGGGAGGGAGTGAGAGGTGACGTGGTGGAGGCATAAGCACAGGATGGTGGCAGAGAGAAGTGTGGACGCAGCAGAGAAGGATGTGGAAGAAGGGAGATGGTGGAGAGGGAGTAAGGTGGGAGAAGCGAGAAAGGTGTGCGTGGAGAATGGAGTCGATGGTGAAGGGAGTAGCAATGGAGTGGATTGTGTGGTGGATGAAGGAGGTGTGAGGGAGAGCTGAGCGCAATGGAGGCGTGAGCAGATGGTTATGGGGAGAGGAGGATGGCCGATGGGGGAGGGAGAGGATTAGGAAAGAATGGAGCGTGTAGAATGGGGAGTGATACCGGCTCTGATACCAAATGAAGCAGTCGACTTCAGGACACGAAATCCATGCTTGAGTAATAAATAATTATATATATTGAAGATGATAATGATTACAAATGAAACTCGCCTTTATAGGATTGAGCATGTAAAATAAAGGTTACACCCTTTCATATAATAATTAACTAATTTAATTAATATTTTATTTATATTTGTTACAATTGGTTGACCATGGTTGCATATAGTTATACATGTTTGTTGTTATATGTTATTTTGTCAAAACATTGTTGTCGAAAACATTGTTCCCTTGAAAAAAAATCTGCCTGAATATATTTGACCATGTCTAACTCCGCTAGGTTTTAGCATATTTTGGGGAAAAAAATCAATTGTTCATTTTAGAAAGAATATGATCTGTACAAATAGGATTTGTCCAAAATGTTGCATAGTTATTGTATCCAGTGTTGCAGGAAATCCAGTATCTGGGTATTCTCAAACAATTCTGAATAAACCCACAAATTCTGAAATAACCCACATATTGAATAAATGATATAATAAGACGATGATAAAATTGCAATGAATTGGCCAACTTAAATATATCTTGGGCCTAAGCTTTGAAGAGTCACAACTTCTCATTATAATTAATGTCAATTGATTATTATTAATATTAACTATTATTAATGTATTTATTTATTATTTTATGTAACATTTCCCTTCCCTTAAGGGAAATTTTTTCCTCAAAGCTAAGTGTGTTGATATTCTCTTTTATTCTAGCTTTGCGTCGAACTATTGACTTGAGACATGCAATTTTGATTATGACCATTGCTTCATTTTTGCTTCTTTTGCTTTGGAATTTGTATTAAGTATATAGTTAGTGAAGTTTGATTTATGCTTTTATTGCTTGCGTGGTTGTTTCTTTTAACTATTATTGTCGCCAAAAGAGGAGCGTGGAGGAGCTGAACAAGGTGCATTGATTCCTGTCGACGCCGAGCTGTAGGCTAATCCTGGTTTCTTGGCCTCCTGCGGGGTGCCATGGTGGAATTAGGGCAGGGGGCGCCCGCCTAGGATGATGGGAATCCTTGCGTGAGAAGGAAGGAGCTGGCAGAGGACAGCAAGGGGGACGGGTCTCAACCCGTTTCCAAGAAAGGCAAACAAATGAGTATTGGCGGCTATTTCCCAAGAACGACTTCCATCCCCGCGATTCAGATCATATCTGAGGCAGTCAGAGGCAAGATCGAGACTTGGAAGGAAAAGGCTCTAATAGGGAAATTTGTGGGGATTTGGCCGAAGGAAAAAGACCTAGTCAAGTGGATCAATGGGGTGTGGAAACCTAAAGGCCACTACAATCTCCAGCTGGGATCCAAGGGTTTCTTCACCATTATCTTCTTTAACCAAGAAGACAGGGATAGAATCATGGAGGGAGGTCCATACTTCTTCTTCTCGGCTGGTCTATTCTTGCGGCCATGGAAGGAGCGTTTTAACCCAGAAATGCAGGACATGATAGTCACCCCAGTTTGGATTCGCCTCTTTTCCCTCCCGGGCGAATACTGGGACTTGGATACCTTGCAGGACATTGGAAACAACCTGGGAGAATTCATAAAAATAGCAGAACAAATGAGGATCCAAAGGTATACGGCCTTTGCTCAGATTTGTGTATACATGGATCTATCTAGAGAGCTTCCAGAAGCAATCAGTTTAAACTGGGAAGATGAGGAATGGATTCAGCCTATTGACTACAAACAGCTCCCCTTCAGATGTTGACATTGTCATGAATATGGTCGTTTGGGAATAAATTTCCCCAAAGATAGCCCCCAGCCCGATCCGGCTGCCCAAAGCTGTGGAAGAGGATGGGTTCACCCAGGTCAAGGATAGACGACGCGACAAGGGAGGAGGTAAAACCTCAGCCTGACTGGAATCGATGCCCAGGGCGAAAATTCAAGGGAACTCATTTGAGGCTTTAGGGTCCCTAAAAGAGGGATAAGAGATCCAAGTTGCGCCAATGGCTGAATATCAACAGGAAGGCCCATCCAAGTCTCCAGTGAACGAGGAAGCCCAACGGATGGAAGGAACGGAGGAGGACGAAGGGGAGGACATAGATCTGGGCGAGTTAGACTTGGATGTCATAGAGGAAGAGTGCAGGAAGAAGGGACAAGGGTATGTCTCGAGACGCCAAATTTAACTTCTCCAGGAAGCCATTATCCGATCGAGTGCGGTGGAAAGCTTGGGGATCGACCCAGATGCCTAGAAGGGCAGTAAGAGGAAATCACCAAAGGAGGAACTTCATCGCGGGAGGAAGATGAATAAGCAATGCATAGCAGTAGTTGGAGTGTGATTGATCGAATATGGTCAGTATCCTACAATCCCGGTGACCTTCTCTAAAGCTAAAAAGGTTTGCCAATGAATGTCATTTCATGGAATATAAGGGGGTGTGGTAACCCTAGGAAGTGGAAATATCTAAACCGTAAAATCAGGCAGGAATCCCCAGATATTCTGTTCCTTCAAGAAACCAAATGCAGTTGTGGGGGCCTCGTAAATATTAAGAACAAGATTTGGAAGGGAATTCATGTCATGGCCATCAATGCAGCAGGACAATCTGGAGGTATTGCAATCCTTTGGCAGCCCCGAATGGTGGGATTCTCCAAATGGCGGGCCAATAAGTTTGCTCTAATGGAAGATTTTTGCTTATTGGATTCTGGAGTCCAGGGAGAGGTTGGAAACATCTATGGACCCAGTTGTTTCCTTGAGAAGCAATATTTTATGGATTTCCTGAATTAGCTCCAGGAGCAAGCGAAGCAGGGTTCATGGGTGCTAGGGGGAAATTTCAACTTGATCGCAAATCTTGGGGAAAAGAAGGGTGGAAGAAAAGACTTGGACAAATACCAGGAAGCTTTCAGTGAATTCTTAGCTCAGAGCTCGCTGGTTGACATGGAAACTGGGTGTGGTTGGTTCACGTGGAACAACAAGCGTGGAGGGGAGCACTTGGTGGCCTCCCGCCTGGACCGTTTCTTGGTGTCAGAGAACTTCATGCATAGTACGGGGGAGATTCTGGTTGATGTTCTCTCGATATCTGGCTCAGATCACTGGCCCATCATCCTCTCTTGGGATTGGTCTTTCTCCCCTAGGGGAAATCCCTTTCGTTTTGAAAGTTTCTGGATGGAACGCAAGGACTTCAAGGACCTGGTTAGTTAGTGGTGGTAGGAACTGGTCCCCCCCTAGGAACCATTATGTTTCGTTTCCAAGAAAAACTCAAGGCCCTGAAAGATAAGATTAGTACATGGAACAGAGAGGAATTTGGAAACATCTTTGAGGACAAAAAAAAACTGTTGCTGGAGCTGGATCTCATCAACGGAAAGGGTATGGAAGGTGGTTGGGATGAGGACATGAAAGAAAAAAAGGATCTTATGGGACATTTGGAAGCTATGGAAAAACAAGAGGCGTTGTACTGGCAACAGAAGGCGAGGGTAAAATGGCTGCAGGAGGGTGAAAGAAACACTAAATTCTTTCATAACTCGGTGATCCAGAATAGGAACAGCTCTAGAATCCAGAGACTTAAGACTAGAGTAGGGACCAGAGTGGAAACGAGGAGGGAGATAGAATTTGAGCTCACCCAACACTTCTCGGAGATTCTCAGGGAAGATGGGGAGGATAGAAGCCAGGACATTCAACAAATAACTAGGTTAATTCCTAGGCTAGTCACTGGAGAAAACAATGAAATGCTGAATAAGCCCATTGGGATGCAGGAAGTTGAGGAAGCAGTCAACCAAATGGCTCTGGGTAAAGCTCTTCGCCTAGATAGTTTCACGTCCAACTTCTTCCATTTATTCTGGGATCTTGTTAAGGAGGATGTGCTGAATAATGTGGAGGAATCAAGAACCAAGAAAAGGGTCCTTAAAGCCTTCAATGCTACTTTCCTCACCCTCATTCCAAAAGAGGTGGGGGCAGATAGCCTCGATAAATTCAGACCGATAGCGTTATGCAATGTCATATACAAAATCATCTCCAAAGTCATTGCTAATAGGCTCAAACCCCTCCTCCCGATCCTCATAATCCCAGAATAGTTTGGGTTCATGGAAGGTAGGCAAATCTTGGATGGGGTTATTCTTGTGCATGAAGTGTTGCACTCGCTCAAAATATCAAGAACCCCTGGGATGATGATTAAGCTCGATATTGCAAAAGTTTACGATAAGCTCAATTGGGAATTCAGGGAGAAGATGCTGGGAGCCTACGTGTTTTCCCTCGACTGGGTAGAGTGGGTCATGGGCCTAGTTTCCTCGCCATTCTATAATATCCTCCTTAATGGAACCCCGAATTCAACCTTTCAACCTTCTTGTGGCATCTGCTAAGGAGATCCTCTGTCCCCCTTTCTTTTCATCCTCATGGCTGAGGGCTTAAGCCGCCTCATCGCGGCCCAGGTTGAAAGTGGTGCAATTCATGAAGTGAAAGCGCATGAGGGGGTGTCCTCTTAGGCCCACCAAAAATTTGTGGATGACACTATGCTCATGGGGCACCCTTCAGTCCAAGAAGCTCGGAGCTTCAAGAAAATCCTGCACCTTTTTGCTCAGGCCTCAGGCTTGGTGGTCAATCCCAATAAATCTCAGGTTTTCTTTTTCAACACTCCCCCAGCCACCCAGAGGAATATCCTGAGAATATTGGGTTTCTCTAGAGGGGATTTCCCATCTAAGTACCTTGGAATTCCCCTGGGGTTGGGCAGGCCTAAAAAAGAAGCCTGGCAGGAACTTCTGGATAGATTAAAGCAGAGATCATCAAGTTGGGTGCTTCACCCCCTTAACTTTCCCAGTAGGCTGATCTTGGTCAAACCCATCTTACAAGCGATGCTGACTTACCTTTTTTGATCTTAGTCGTGCCAAAGGCTATCCTTAAGCAAATTCAGAGTATTCAACGTAATTTTCTCTAGGGGAGGCATGGGGAGAAGGCCAAATTCTCTTTGGTGAGCTGGGAGGATGTTTGCAAGCCTAAGGAACAGGGAGGATTAGGTCTTAGGGATACTGAAGTAATGTCGGAGATCCTTGGGGCCAAGGTCTAGTGGAGGTGGGTTAATCATTCATCGAAACCATGGGAAAAATTGTGGAGCATAAAATATGCCAGGGATAGACCCAGACATCTCCTGATTCACTTCAACAAGGCCCCTAGTGGATCATCCATATGGTTGAAAGCCATGGCGAGTAAAATGATTATCCAAGAGCATAGTTTCTGGGATATCAGGGATGGTAGTAGGGAAAATTTATGGGAATATTCATGGACCTAGTTCCCTATCCTTGGTAGGGATCCTCGGTGAGCTCTCATCAAACATCAGGAGCTCGAGCGGGGCAGGATTCTGGTGAACCAATCTTGGAGGTTGCGAAACCAAATGGATCACCATCAGTGGAACTTCCTTGAGAAACCTGAATATACAAGTGAGGAGGATTGGGAGGCCTTCCAGGAAGAACTGAACAAACACTTTATCAAGGCTCAAGAAGGATCTGATATCTTAATATGGGGATACTCATCCAGAGGATCCTTGAGCGTCAAGGAGGATTATAGTATCAAAATTTCAAGGAATGCGGCGATGGATGACATTTGGAAAAAAATTTGGGCTATCAACTTATGGCCCAAAGTGGCCCTCTTTGTTTGGCTTGTAGCCAGAGGAAGGATCCTCACTTGTGAAAACAGCGAAAGTGGGGGATTCTTGGACCTTCCCAGTGTTGTCTATGTTATCAAGCGGAGGAGACGATGGGCCATTTGCTAGATAGATGCCCTTTCACAACTGCAATTTGGGACAAGGGAGTGATGAAGTTCCGATGGAGCGACATGAATCGGGGTCAGCCTTCCTAGAACTTAAGAGAATGGTGCCCAAGAGCCTTTAAAAATCCCATTATCAGAACTATCTGGGATGCTTTCCCAGGCATGGCCATGTGGTTTATATCGAAGGAGAGGAATGCTAGGATCTTTCGAGGCCAGTGCAAAGATATGGAGGCGGTCTAGAACACAGTGCAAGACAACATGATATCACCTATTAGGTGCATGCAGTGGCATGAACAAGATAATATTTTCCCAAGGGAAGAAGTCCAGATCGCTGAGAACTGGGGGGTGAACAGACCTATGTTGGCTGCTCTGCGATATCGGGACAAACTGTGTTTCCCCTCTAGCCCATCGATTTGGTCGGTTCCTCCTCCCAGCGTTTTCAAACTGAATTTCGATGGCGTGTCTCAAGGCAACCCAGGTCCGGCTGGTTTTGGTGGCCTTTGCCACGATCAAGAGGGCAGGATCAAGATGGTGTTCATGGGAGCTATAGGGCAGGATACAAACAACTCGGCTGAGTTGGAAGGCCTCATTCGAGGCTCGAAAGTGTTGATCAGTGGGGGGTTTCTTTTAGCGATAATCGAAGGTGATTCTAATACTCTCATCCAGTTGGCCAAGCGATTACTGAATGGAAAAACATCGAAAAAGATCTCTCCCAGTTGGCGCCTAGCGTACAGGCTGGAGAGATTGCATGTCCTTCTCCATGTGCACCCCACCATCTATTTTCTCCACGTCATAAGGGAGGCCAACAAGGTTGCTGACTGGTTGGCGAATGCAGGCGTGGAGTGTGGAGTTGCCTTTTGATGTGACAGGTTAGAAGGTAATGCAGAGGAGGACTGAGCCCAACAATGTAGCCACCTGGCTGCTAGGGATCTCTCCAGGGTAATACAGATGGACGATCAGATGGACGGGAGGACAGATGGAGTTAGATGGTGCGAGCACACCTACACGCGGGTAAGCTAATGCGGAGTGGCACCATAGGATTTAATGCCTACCGGCTCTGGTGCTTGTACTGCTCCATTATTTCGTTTCACACCGTCGGCTCTGCCACACTTAGCACAGAGTGAAAGGACCATCGAACGGACAAGGTCCATTATCTCCGCAGGATGAGGGCTCTCGGTCTCATGATGGGAATGACGCAAGCTATGGTCAAGGATGGGAATGCTCCCATGAGTGCTCAACTATTTTATTGCATAGATTTTGAATTCTTCTATGACGAGTTTGGATTCAGAAAGGGAAGGATCGTGTATCTATCTTTCATCTTGCGCTGTGCATTAGAGCTTGGTCTTGTTAGGGTGCATCAACTTTGCCTCCCGTTTCCTTTCCTGTCTTCGTAGTCTCGCCCAATGGCCCCCAAATGGCAGTTCAGAGGGAAGGTTGGCTCAGGGGAGGCATCTGGCTTATCTACGGTTGAGGGGAAATCCTTCAAGTGCCAGACACGACAAGCCACCTGTGCTCAGCTCCAGGCTCAGGAGGAGGCGGACCTCTACAAGGAGCACGTTTCGCTCAGTATCAGGCTCGAGGTTGAAAGGGTGGTCGAGGGACTTTGGACGGAGGCGAAAGCAATGCCCCGGGAGAATATTCATGTGGAGGTAGAAGACTGGGTCCTGGACCCTGGCAACACCGCTGGCCATGCTTTAGCATATGATCATATGCTAATGACGTATTAGGTTACAGTCCATTTGGTGGGGCATTCCGCAGCGATGCAGGAGGCCAAGAGAGATGGCGATTTGGAACTTGTGCCTTTCTAGAATGAGCACAATTCTGAATGCCACACAATGCACCAGAAGCTTGACATCCTCATTGCTCATTTGGGCTTTCCATTTCACCCTGTGGATCGTCGAGCCATGGAGACAGCTAGACCTCGGAAGCAGACCATCCGAAGTGGTATGGCAGACGAAGGAGGACCGCTGGAATCATGGAACACGGCTGGCCCCTTGAAAACTATGTCGGTGCTTGTGTCTACCTCACACCAACCAATTGCCGAGATTCCATCAGTAGCAATCCCTCGCTGGAGCTCCCTCCCCTCTGGTCGGATATGATATCACTCCCCAGTCTGTGTTTTTTCCAGGTTTTCTCTTCTATTAGTGTATTTCTAGAATTATTCAGTTTAGATAGTTGTAGTTCTTCTGTTATTAGGCACTATACTGTCAATAGGGGTCCTGGTAGCGATAGGACCCTCAATTCATCAATTTTGATGTGGGTGGGAAAGCAATGTAACAGCATCAGGACTCATAGTAGGAACAAAGGTATTAGGGGGAGCAGGAGGCTTTGGAAAAACTCTGTATTTTTTTGGCAAAAAACTTCAATTCAAGTCTCGGACTGGGTTTCGTTGGACTGGACTAAGGCCTCCCTATTTTTGGATCGGATTTAGATGTATTTTTCTCTGTAATTTGGCTTCTGTATAGTAATGCATGTTTTATTTACAAAAAACTATTATTGTCGTCAAATCAACATACTCCACAGATTTGAAAATATTAGCTATTTTCATGATGTCCTTCCCAACATATTTTGTATAAGTTCCCTTGAAAGCATCTTTGTATTTATAATGCTCAGAAAAACATCAATCTTATCTTGTGTCTGAATAATCTTATAGTTGTTCTAATTGATGTTCTTTTGAGGTGAGAGGATAGGCAAGGTAGAGTTTGGATCTAAAATATCTGATTTATCAGACTTGATTTCTCTTGCACACTGTGGAATCCATTCCTTGTCGTTGCATTTATCATCGTTATTGTCAACAACATTGGATTTCCTCTCATCACAATCTTGGTCAAGATCATCTTCCTCTTTATCAAATATTTCATTTTCAATTTCTTCGGCACTAGGGAATTGTGTATACCTCTCTTGCTTATTACCTTGATCAACGTCATTACTCTGATTGTGGTTGACATAATGGTTTGTTGTATCCTTCTCTTTTTCATTATACTTATCAATTATGTCATCTTTTTTACCAACTTCTTCTTCATCACAATTCTTGATGGAGGTTGGTGGATTTAGATATGCTTTATACAGACATAATGTCATTGGGGATGTAGATGTGGATGAGGTAATTTCCAACCTCTTTATCATAGATTATATCTTGGTGTTCAAGCTTGTCTCCAATTTCTCAAATTGGGCTTCTAAGTCTATTATTATTTTATTATTTTATAGTACGTGGGTTTGAATAATTAGACGCCATTTTGGCTTATGTGATGGAAAATAATAATAATATATTATATTTTTTTTTTTATCATAAATTCTGAACTATAATATTAATAATAGAAATTATTAATAAAAATATTATTATATTTTTTTTATTTTTAAATGTATATATTTAGGGTTTAAAACCCTACCATGTGAGAAGGACAACATGGAATGGAGAGGGGAGATGGTGGCTAGAAGGGATGGCCATAGCTCCAAGGAGATGGTAGGCGCAGGAGGGTGGACTGCGATGTGTCATGGAATAGTGAAGGAGCATGAGGATGGAGATGTTGTGAACATCGCGAAGATGGGAAGGGAGCCGACCAAGGATGGACGCGGAGTGGAACTATTGTTGGAAACGGGTGACAATTGTTCTCTCGGTGGCTGCATAACGGACTTACCAAAATAAAACAGTTTGTACAATTAAGAGTAATCATGAAATAAATGTATATATTTCTTCTATTCTCATAGAGGAGTCGGTGAGTTGTAAGCTTTTGTAATCTTCATTCATTGAATAATAAGGAAGACCGATACCATTGCTCCGTGGATGTTTCCCTCTCGAGGGTTTTACCACAGTAAACTTTTGTGTTCATTTATGAATGTTTGTTAATATCTTCTATGTAATATTTCCTCTATGGATCATAGATCCAATAAGTGGTATCAGATTCTGAGTGTTGAAAGAGACTGTGTGGTAGAATCATTGTTGTTGTGCAAGAATCTCCTGTCTGGTAGAATCGCTTCTCTTGTGGAAGAATCGCCCGCATTTTATGTTTTGGTGTCTGCTGGAGAGTAGTGAAGGTTCTTGGAATCCATTGTGGAGGAAACTCGTTGCCAGTCACAGTGTTGTTGTTATGTGTGGAGAGGTGAAACCGTGAAGACCGCATGACTGTATGAAATCGTGAAGAGACCCTCAGGAGAATAGTTGTATTGTTTACTGCTGCAACATGAATATTCATCATAGGATACTGCTGGAGCGTGGATTGCCTTGAGAGTCTGTGTAGTGGTTTGTTGTTGCTTAATGGAGAAGATCCAGTGCTGTTGCGACCATTTGTGGAGAAGAACTCGTTGTGGGAGAAGTCTAGATATAGTCTGCATATAAGTGAAGTCTGGGAACGCAATTTTTTCGATAGTCTATGTGTAAAATATATATATTTAAAATAGGAGAAAATTACCGTAATTTTTTTTTAGAAAAGTGGATTCTTTTCTTTGAGTTAAGAAAATAAAACAATGATATTTTTATTTTGGAAGTTTGGAATATTTTTTTTTCTAGAAGGATGAAATTGGTTCATTAAAAATTTCTTGAGAAAATGGCGAAAACACAGAGTTTTAATTTTGAAATTGAAAAATTCAATGGGAGCAACAATTTCGAGTTGTGGAAGGTCAAGATGAGGGATATGCTGATACGGCAAGGAGTGGTGAAGGCACTAGTAGGGAAAACCAAGAAACCCTATGATATGTCAAATGAAGACTGAAACAAGATAGATGAAAAAGCTGCAAGTGCTATTCAATTATGCTTGGCCGATGATGTTTTATTTAACATTGTGTCTGAAACTACAACAACATGTCTCTGGACAAAACTTCCTGAAGTAGGAGTTATTTACCTTGCGTATGAAAGAAGGTACAAAAATTTCGTATCGCTTGAATGCGTTCAATACTCTTATTTGTCAATTGTCTAGTATGGAAGATATTATTAAATCTGAAGACAAGGTGATTTTAATGTTGTGCTCTCTGCCTGAGACTTGGGCACATTTTGTAACCTCTATCAATTTTAGTTCTGTTGAGTCTATTACCTTTGATGATGTTGTGGGAGCCTTAATTTATGAAGAAACTCGAAAGAAATCTAGTCTTGAAAACTCGACATTAGAAGTAATGATGGCTAGGGAAAGAACCAATGAAAGAGGACAACATTCAAGGGGTACATCAAGATCAAATTCGAAGGGAAAAAAGAGTAAATTGAAGTGTTGGTTTTGCAATAAAGCAGGAAATATTAAGAAAGATTGCTGGAAACACAAGCAAGCTTCTAGGGAGGAGAACTCTACAAATGAGGCAAACATAGAAGAAAATGATTCAGGTATGATTGATGAGGTATTAACTACTTCTACTGTCTCAGAATATCATTATGGATGGTTAGTTGATTCTGGAGCATCTCATCACATGTGTCTTCATAGAAGTTGGTTTCACACATACCAATCTATAGATGTCGGGCTAGTTTATATGGGAAATAATGTTACATGTAAAACTGTTGGGATAGGGAGTATCATATTTAAAATGTATGATGGGATTGTTAGGACTCTAATAGATGTGAGACATGTACCTGTTCTAAGGAAGAAATTGATATCAATAGGAGTTCTTGATGATGTTGGTTTCAAATTTGCGGTTCAAGGTGGAGTTATGAAGATATCGAAAGGTATCTTGGTTGTTATAAAGGAAAACAGAGTCGGGAACCTATATAAACTTGAAGGGAGAACATAAATCGATCACACAACAGTAGCATCAATTGGTGCAACATACTTCACTCGTCTATGGAATCAACGGTTAGGTCATATCAAAGAAAGAGGAATGAAGGTACCTGCTGATTGGAAGTTTCTTCCTAGTTTAAAATTTGTAGATTTGAAGTTTTGTGAGCATTTTGTTTATGGTGAACAAGCTAGACAAAAATTTAAATCTGGAAAAAACACTAGTAAAGGTATCCTAAACTATATTCATTATGATCTATGGGGACCATCTCCTAAAATTTCTTATGGGGGATCATCATATTTTGACAGTTTTATAGATGATTACTCGAGGAAAGTATGGATATATTTGTTAAAGAGAAAAGCTGATGTTTTTGATATATTTAAGCAGTTTAGAGATTTGGTTGAAAAGAGCACTAGCAGGTTCATTAAATGTATTAGAACAGATAATGGAAATGATTTTACTTCTAAGGAATTTGATAATTATTGCAAGAAGGATGGGATCGAGAGGCATAAGACCACTGTTTATACTCTGCAGCAGAATGGCGTTGTTGAATGCATGAACATGACTCTTCCTGAAAGAGAAAGGAGTATGCTCAGTAATGCAAACTTGCAGTAGGAATTGTGGGGAGAGGAATTGTTTAAAACTTGTTACAAGGTCAATCGGTCACCATCAACGACCATTGACTACAAAATTCCAGAAGAGGTATGGACAGGTCAACAATGTGATTATTCTAATCTAAGTATTTTGTTTTTAAGCATATGCTCTTATTCCCAAAAATCAGCGTTCCAAACTAGATCCTAAATCAAGAAAATTGATCTTTGTTGGATATGGTGATGGTGTTAAGGGATATAGATTGTGGAATCCTACTCTCCATAAAATCATCATAAACAGAGATGTAACATTTAATGAACTTTCTCTATCAAATTTAGATGTGAGAAATGATTTGAGACAGGCTAATGTACCACAGTTTCAGCAAATTCAGTTTGATACTCAGTCATCTACGACAGAGAATCATGAGGATGTCTAGGAAGGGGATATTCATGAGGACACTCCTCAGGAAGAGGATGAGCAAACAGAAATAGAGGATGTACCACAGTAATCTCTACAAATATCTATACAGGACAGAACTTTTCCAAAGAGCTATGATGATTATGTCACATCCGTTGCTTTCATTTCTAATGAAGGAGAACCTGACAGTTATCAGGAAGCATTGAAAGTGTCTGACAGTGACAAATGGAAACTTGCAATGAAAGAAGAAATGGATTCTTTGCAAAAGAACAAGACATGGGATCTTGTGGAACTTTCGGAGAGTAGGAAAGTGGTTGGATGCAAATGGGTGTACAAATTGAAGAAAGGAGTTAATGACACTATACTGAAGTACAAAGCGAGACTGGTTGCAAAAGGGTTTTCTCAAAAAGCAGGTATTGACTTTCATGAGATTTTTTCACCAGTTGTAAAACTTGTTTCTATCATAATTTTGTTAGCACTAGTTTCCTCGTATGCTTTGGAGTTAGAGCAGCTAGGTGTCAAAACAACTTTCTTACATGGAAATTTAGATGAGGAAATCTTCTTGGAACAACCAATAGGGTTCGTTCAAAATCACAACAAGAGATTTGTTTGTAAGCTCGAAAAATCATTGTATGGCCTGAGGCAGTCTCCCAAGCAATGGTACAAAAAGTTTGATTCTTTTAGGGTTAGTCGGAATTTTACCAGGAGTGAGTATGATCATTGTGTGTACTTAAAAAATTTGGAAAATGACATGTTCATTATTTTGGTGTTATATGTTGATGATATGCTTGTCGCAAGCAAGATCATGTTTGAAATCAACAAGTTAAAGGCTCGGTTGGCTAGGACATTTGATATGAAGGATCTAGGAGCAGTAAATCATATATTGGGCATACAGATACACAGAGACATGAAAAATGGCAAGCTGTGGTTATCACAAAAGAAGTATGTGGAGAAAATACTTCAAATATTTGGTATGAATAAGGTGAAACCTGTTAATATCCCTTTAGCTTCTGATTTCAAGCTTTTTTCAGGTTTGAGTCCTAAAAATGATGAAAAAAAGCAGTATATGTCTCATATATCGTATGCTAATGCAATAGGAAGTCTAATTTATGCGATGATAAGTACAAGATCGGATATTTCACATGCAGTTGGTGTTGTCAGTAAATACATGGAAAATCCAAGAAAAGAGCATTGGGCAGCAGTGAAATGGGTGCTTCAGTATCTTAGAGGCACGAGCGACTATTGTATCACATTTGATGGTTGTAGGATGAACTATGTGGTTATGTTGATTCTGATTTTGTAGGTGATTTGGACAAGAGGAGGTCCACTTCAGGTTATGTCTTTACTCTTGCAGGTGGAGCTACTAGTTGGATGTCAAAGTTCCGGAATATTGTTTCTTTATCCACTACATAAGCAGAATATATAGCTGCTTCACATGCTTGTAAAGAGGCAGTATGGTTCAAAGGTTTGTTGGGTGAGTTAGGAAAAGTTTAGAACACTATAAAAGTTTTTTGTGATAGTCAAAGTGCTATTCATTTGGATAAAAATCCAGCTTATCATAGTAAGACAAAGCATATTCCCATAAAATACCATTTTGTTAGACATGTTGTTGAAGAAGGTGGAGTGGTTCTTGAAAAGGTTCACACTAAAAAGAATAGTGCATACATGTTCACGAAGCCGGTTACTTTAGAGAAGCTACGGTGGTTCCTAGCTTCTCTAGGCTTACAGGAAAGGTGTTGAATAGAGCAATGAGCAAGGTATCATGTAAATTGTTGTCAAGGTGGAGATTGTTGGAAACGGGTGACAACTGTTCTCTCAGTGGCTACATAATGGACTTACAGAAATAAAACAGTTTGTACAGTTAAGAGTAACTGCGAAAGAAATATATTTATTTCTTGTATTCTCATAGAGAAGGATTCGAAGAGTTGTAAGCTGTTGTAATCTTCATTATTGAATAATAAAGAAGACCGATACCATTGCTCTGTGGATGTTTCCCTCTCGGGGGTTTTACCATAGTAATATTTTGTGTTCATTTATGAATGTCTGTTAATATCTTCTGTGTAATATTTTCTCTGTGGATCTCAAATCCAACAGCTATGATGATGGATAAGGAGGAGTGGTGGAAGTGATGGGGTGGAGAGAGGAGGAGAAAAAGGAGGCGGTATTGAGGGTGAGTGAAATTGTAAGGCATGAAGGTGAGATGAGTTGGGAAAATGTAGGGATGGATAGGTATGAGGGAATGAAGACCGAAAGAAAATGTAGGAAAGAATGGGAGGTTTCTGATCCATCGGACCTCAACTTGAGTGCGTTAAAAGTTTATAAAGAATGCGTTTCTCAGTTTGCTACTTCATAAAATAGAATTAATAGAATTAAATGCTCAAAAACAGAAGTGAAATGCAAACTTTAATAAAACCAGCTGAAACAGAAAGAGAATAGTAAAATGAAGATGAGAGTCACAAGAGAAGTTGATAACGGAGTTCACCCCCTTCACTAGGCTACGTCTCCGGGTCCCTCTCCAATGGGTACCGATCCAATTAATGGTCTTAAATGGTACAAAATGGTTCTGGAATCAACTTCAGCAACTGTAAACAGAATGTTGTACAAAGTCTTTAAGACCTCTCTTCTGGAAATTACAATTAGCAAAGAAAGCTAAAATATAACAGAGAATGTTGACTTCAGAAAGAACAGCATCTAGGCACTTCACAGCAAAAGCTCTCTAATCTTCTCATAATAGAGAAACGATGCTCTGCACTCTAAAACAATCTCTCAAAATCAAATTCAGCAGCTGTACAAACAGAATTCTAGACAAAAAGTCCTCAAGACTCCTCTCTGGAAATTACAAGTTGGTCTTTAAAAGCAAATAAGCCAAATTATAACAAAGTATGGTCAACTTCTGCCTACAAATAGCAATCTGGATAAATTACAGCTGAACTCTCGCAAGCTTCTCCTAACAAAAAAGCGATGTCCCCCTTCCAACTTCAGCAACTGTAAACAGAATGTTGTGAAAAGTCTTCAAGACCTCTCTTCTGTAAATTACAATATGGCCTTCAAAAGGCAAAGAAGCTAAATCATAACAGAGTGTAGTCGACTTTGCATACAAACAGCAATCTGGATAAATTACAGCTGAACTCTCGGGGATCTCAAGCTCCCTTCACCGTCCCCCCTTTCATTGTGGCCAGAATCGCCTTTATAAAAGCGTTAAGTCCCCAGGATAAGTAACGGTTCGACAGCTATTATCATCACAGTTGTTATATTTTTCATTATCTTTACAATCATATGCTAAACTGAACCATGCAGTCCCACCAAATCGCTGCACAAGTGTTATGTTATCACAGCGTTTCAGTTCCCCGAAACATTGCAACCAACTCCACGCTCATACGCTACCTTACAACACGTTGCAACGACCACCACGGGGCTATGCCACATGTAACGTAACCGTTTGATGTCACCATCAACTTCGCAGCATATAAATGTCGCAGCATATAAGGACTTCTCCATATACCTGATCCGTTGTCGCAGCATACAAAAGTCGCGGCATATAAGGACTTTTCCATATACCCGATCCGTTGTCGTAGCATACAAATGTCGCAGCATATAAGGACTTCGCCATATACCTGATCCGCTGTCGCAGCATACAAAAGTCGCGGCATATAAGGACTTCGCCATATACCTGATCCGTTGTCGCAGCATACAAAAGTCGCGGCATATAAGGACTTCGCCATATACCCAATCCGCTGTCGCAGCATACAAATGTCGCGGCATATTCCTAACCTCCATGAACCATTCGATGCTCACTTGATGGTGCACAACTGCGTGGCCCCTACATAACTGCATGGCATGCAATAAGCTGTGCGGCATGCGATAAGCTGTGCGGCATGCGATAAGCTGCGCGGCATGCGATATAATGGCTAGCATATGAGTTAAAACCATAGATTAACAACCTTGTACCATATTGGATCAGTGTAACTTGAAGATGAATAATCCTCCGGATCATTCCTCCCCATTGGAGAACTTTTGGACCACCAAAAGCTTAGATCACCCTACAAGTAGGTGAGGGTACAGCTTCCTCACCTTTCCAATCTCCTTGCATCCTGCCTTGCTTAGAATCTGCATATTAGTCTCCTTGTCCATGACCAAAGGGGGTTCATACCATTTAAAATTATTTGCATATACAACTGTATTCATTGGAGATAAGCTCAAACAGAAAGAATGTTTACCCTTCTTTTCAAAGATCCCAAAATGATCATAAACAAAATTGATCTTTTTATCTTTCAATCTTCCCTTGGTGATCTGCAACCAAACTCTGTCACCAACCTGAAATTGATGATCAACTCAATGCTTGTCATGCCTGGCTTTGTTCTTTGCCTGGCTCTTCTCCTGTTGTTCTTGCACTATCTGCTGCACTATTTTATTTGCATCATGATGTCCACCTCTCACATCTTTTGTGCCAAAAGAAAAGTCCACATGTGACTTCAACAGATAACAAAAACAAGCCTCAAAAGGAGATTTAATGCACTGCATGTGCTGCAACTGTTCATCTCAATCCTTAGGATGTTCATCACAATAAGTCTGGAGAAATTGAATGACTGTTCTACTGACTACCCATGTTTTCCCAATAATATGTTAACAATACATTGTTCTCCTTTCAAAATTAGTGTCCCTAAGACTCCATAAAACTGACCAAAATTTCCCCAATATTCGGAAGTGCCGAACATGTACAATAGTCATAGGAATCCCAACATGAACCCTAATATATTGAAAGCACAAACTAATTGGTAGTCTCCCATCAAAGTCCCTTACAACATTTTTAAGAGGAAGAGAGGAAGTATGAATAGGTGTGTACAATCTCAACCCTTTATCAATAGATTTGCACATCACACAATTCCTTACATAATCATAAACAGTCTTTTGAATAATCATCAGATTCATGCCATAATTTGGGAAAGGCATGCTTTGCTGCAACTGCACTTCATGTTGCTCTATATTTACCTCGGATCCCAATTGCTGTGATCTTAGTCTCATCACCTGAATTAGATCCCAAGTCTTGAATTAGGGCTGCAGTAGCTACTTGATTATCCTTATCATTGTTTTTATTTCCTCCATACTTCTTTGGCCTTAACTCCGGATGAAGTTTCCAACACTTAGAGACATCATGTCCCTTCTGACAATGCGAACATGTGGGTTTTTCACCCTCTTTCGTGATGGTAGCTGTTTCCTTTCCCTTATCTTTTCTTTTATCTTTGTTGTCAAATTTAGATGACTTCTTCATAAACGAATCATCATCATGCTTACCCCTAGCTTCTAAATGTGTAGCTTGAACACATACATCATCCAAGTTACTGGGGTTAAACATCAACAAAGTATGTTGCAAATAAGAATGCATGCCACCAATATATTTAAGAAGAGTTTCTTGCGTATCCAATGCAACATTCAATGCAATAGCCATTTTTCTAAATTCATGATTATATTCCTGAATGCTTTGTCCTTTAGCTTGTCTAAAAGTTTGCCAGCTCATTATTAATTGTTGCATGTGACCTAAAGGATAAAATTGCTTCCATAATACTTCAATGAATTCATTCCAAACTGAAATAATTTTACCATTCTTTCGAAGATCTTGCTAAATCTTGCTCTCCCACCAAGTAAGAGCCATACCACTCATTCTCAAAGTGGCCAATTGAATCCTGGAAGAGTCATCATTAATGCCCTGCACCCTGCAATATACTTCAAGCTGCTTGATCCAATTGTCTAACTTTTCAGCATCTAAATCTCCATCATAAATTGGTAATTCAAACTTTACATCCAATTTGAAATATGGCATATTAGCATTTGCATTATTTGAATGAGAAGTACGAGAAGAAGAGAAAGTTTGAGTAGTTTCAAGAGTATCACCATCACCTCCTACTCCTTTACCCTTTTCTTCCTTCTTCACTTCTGCATCTCTGGATGAAGATCCTTCTTCTTTCTTCTTCCTTTCTACTCGCTCATCGAGTAGAATTTCCATCATGGCTTTCATGGTCAGGAAAGCCTCCAGAAACTCAGTTTCTGACATAACAGGTTTTTCCCGTTCTGTATGTCCTTATTCTTCCCCTCGTGTAGAAGACATGGTTCTTGAGAATGTTCTCCTTGAGATTGGCTCGATTAATTCTCCTTCACCAAGATTTAACCTGGACCTGGTAAGCATTCACAAACTTGCACAAGCAGTTAACCTGCTCTGATACCATAACATGATCTGTCGGACCTCAACTTGAGTGCATTAAAAGTTTATAAAGAATGCGTTTATCAGTTTGCTACTTCATAAAATAGCATTAATAGAATTAAATGCTCAAAAACAGAAGTGAAATGCAAACTGTAATAAAACCAAGCTGAAACAGAAAGAGAATAGTAAAATGAAGATGAGAGTCACAACAGAAGTTGATAACGGAGTTCACCCCCTTCACTGGGCTACGTCTTTGGGTCCCTCTCCAATGGGTACTGATCCAATTAATGGTCTTAAAATGGTACAAAATGGTTTTGGAATCAACTTCAGCAACTGTAAACAGAATGTTGTACAAAGTCTTTAAGACCTCTCTTCTGGAAATTACAATTAGCAAAGAAAGCTATGATATAACAGAGAATGTCAACTTCAGAAAGAACAGCATCTGGGCACTTCGCAGCAAAAGCTCTCTAAGCTTCTCATAACAGAGAAACGATGCTCTGCGCTCTAAAACAATCTCTCAAAATCAAATTCAGCAGCTGTAGAAACAGAATGCTGGACAGAAAGTCCTCAAGACTCCTCTCTGGAAATTACAATCTGGTCTTTAAAAGCAAATAAGCCAAATTATAACAGAGTATGGTCGACTTCTGCCTACAAACAACAATCTGGATAAATTACAGCTGAACTCTCGCAAGCTTCTACTAACAGAAAAGTGATGTCCCCCTTCCAACTTCAGCAACTGTAAACAGAATGCTGTGCAAAGTCTTCAAGACCTCTCTTCTGTAAATTACAATATGGCCTTCAAAAGGCAAAGAAGCCAAATCATAACAGAGTGTAGTCGACTTTGCATACAAACAGCAATCTGGATAAATGACAGCTGAACTCTCAGGGATCTCAAGCTCCCTTCACCGTCCCCCCTTTCACCGTGGCCAGAATCGCCTTTATAAAAGCGTTCAGTCCCCCGGATAAGTAACGGTTCGACAGTTTTTATCATCACAGCTGTTATATTTTTCATTATCGTTAGAATCATATGCTAAATTGAACCATGCAATCCCACCAAATCGCTGCACAAGCGTTATGTTATCACGACGTTTCAGTTCCCCGAAACGTTGCAACCAACTCCACACTCATACGCTACCTTACAACACGTTGCAATGACCGCCACGGGGCTATGCCACATGTAACGTAACCGTTTGATGTCACCATCAACTTCGCAGCATATAAATGTCGCGGCATATAAGGACTTCGCCATATACCTGATCCGCTATCGCAGCATACAAAAGTCGCGGCATGTAAGGACTTCGCCATATACCCGATCCGCTGTCGCAGCATACAAATGTCGCGGCATATAAGGACTTCACCATATACCTGATCCGCTGTCGCAGCATATAAGGACTTCGCCATATACCTGATCCGCTGTCGTAGCATACAAAAGTCGCGGCATATAAGGACTTCGCCATATACCCGATCCGCTGTCGCAACATACAAATTTCGCGGCATATGCCTAACCTCCACGAACCATTCGATGCTCACTTGACGGTGCACAACTGCGCGGCCCCTACATAACTGCGTGGCATGCGATAAGTTGCGTGGCATGCAATAAGCTGTGCGGCATGCGATAAGCTGCGCAGCATGCGATATAATGGCTAGCATATGAGTTAAAACCATAGATTAACAACCTTGTACCATATTGGATCAGTGTAACTTGAAGATGAATAATCCTCCGGATCAGGTGCGCATATGGTATGCAGCATGGAGGGGAGAGAATTAGGTTAGCAGAGGGATGTTTCTAAGGAGTATGGGAGGTGTGTTTTGGAGGAGAGGGATAGGAGGGAGATTAGGAGGCTAGGCATGAGTGGAGAGAAAGAGAGGTGAGTAAATTGTGAGGTGTGTAGAGTGTATGGAGGTGAGAAGGTATATAATGGAAACGCAGATGAAGAGTGAGAACGTTGGTTGAGGTTGAACCGAAGGTGACAAGATGTGGAATGATAGCAACGGGAGGAAGGGAGAGAAGGGTGATGGGGAGGCAACGGAGAATGAGTGGTGAGCCGAGCTTATAGGAGGAGTGAGACTACTCTAATACCAATGTAACATTGTATTTGATGTTGCAGGAAATCCCATTTCTAGTTATTCTTAAGCAATTATGAATAAACCCACATATTGAACTATAGATACAATAAGATGATTATAATTTCAACTGGCCCACTTAAATATAGCCCAGGCTTAAGCTTTGAGGAATCACAACTTCCCATTATAATTACTATTCATTGATTATTATTATTTAACTATTATTAATTATTATTAATGTATTTATTTATTATTGTATGTAACATTAGAAAACTTGGAATATATGATTTGATCGAAAATGTTGTCCATTCAAGCAATTGTTTATATATAAAACAAATTACAAAATTACAAAGTTGTGTCCATGTTTTTCACTGTTTTTTTGCTCTATCACTATGGTCGACAACTCATCTACTCCACTATGCATCTATTTGTTCTCGGTCTAATGTGGTTATGTTGCGTATTTCATCTGATCATCTTCTCGTTTGGTATTTCTTGGTATGTTGTGGCTTAGTTGACGTTTCTCATCTTAACTCCCATCTCTTTCTCCGTAAAGCATGTATTCTCTCCCAACTCTGCCCAAATAGTTGTAGCATCTTCCACGTAAGAAAATAAATGGATATGCTTCATTATATTTTATTTTAACTTCCTCTAAATATTTGAAATCTTTTATAACGATGCATTATTGCTGAAATTTTAGAAATGAAAGAATATTACAGCTCACTTGAACATTAGTTTCACTTACATTTTTTCACTACCTCAATTCACTTTAGTATTAGTCTTACATTACATTTTTAATTTCCTTAATTACCTAAGTTTATGAAATTACTTCAACTTAATTGTGGATGTCGCCTTCTCTGCTTTCATAAAATCAAGGTAATCTTCATATTAAAATGAAGCAACTGTAAGTTTAATAGGAATAGGCATGTAACATACCCAGAATTCTCAGGAATGAGGTACTATTTTTTTTTCTTTTTTCTTTTAATAAGGCACATATTTGTTTTTTTCTTTTAATAAGGCACATATTTGTTTTTTTCTTTTAATAAGCCATATATGAAAGATAAATTTCCTCTTCTTGTCTCATTTTAATATTCTTTGAACTTAGGAACATAGTTCAATTTCTTTGAACTAACCCCACACAAGTTCATATAATCGTCTATGGCTAGACCTGCTTTTGATACTTTTCATGATCAGATATTTAACAATTGGTAGAGCCCAGCTTTAGCGAAAATCGGATCGAATAGGTGGGTTCGGTGAAACACCTGCCCAAGCATGTATCACTCTAGAATACATATATCAATTAAATATTCACTTAGCATAAGTCATATTCCAAAGTCTTTTAAGAAGGGTTGTCATTGGTGTAAAACATTTTTTTTCACGAGTTTATTCTATGTTTACTAACATTACTGAAATTGATTAAACAAAGGACATTAGTCTTCTTTATTAAAAATAGTCTTAAGTGTATGACAGATGGTTTGACGAGAGGAATAAGAGTTATTGACACAGGAGCTCCTCTAAGTGTTCCCAGTTGGAACATCAATAACTTAACTATTTAAGATGTAAGCAAAGACTACCTAAAGTAACCTTTAGAGATCTCATTCTTAAAGTAGTGATATTAGTCCTTAGGAAATATTTAATCCCCACGTCATCATTTTACATTTATCATTTGTTAAATTTTAATTCACATTCTCATCAACTAAGTGGTTTATTTCATCCTTTAAACATAATCTATAAAATACATTTAAATTTGCATTCATTTTCTCACATCAAGTCCATATAATTACAACTAAATTTCATATTGACATACTTATCACAAAATTCTTATATCAAAGTCAAACAATATTCATATTATAAACTGAAGCAGTTTTACATTTATAAGAAAATAATACTTTACTTAGATAAACAACATGGTAACTGAAGACACAGCTACATTTCTCATCGTGTTGGGAGCTAGGCTAATCCATAGTCACGATTAAGAAATATGAACAAGAGCCATGAGGTGGCAATGTTCCCGACATTGCTACATGTTGTTGCAAGAGCATTTAGAGCTAATTTTGCTATTGGAAATAGCTTTGGCCAAACCTTTGGAATTAAAATTGTAAATGATTGGTTTTCCATATCCCCGTCTCCTCTCTTATGGGTTTTCAATTATAATAATATGCAGTGGGGATTGGATCTTATTGAATGTTTACATTGATGTTAACATTAGTTATAGAGAGGAGTTGGGACCCTTGTCAATGATCCAAAGTTTGAGTGACCTATACTCCTTTCTAAAGATTAATTTGATATCAATCTTGGCCTTTGAGATTGCCATTTTTCCATTTTTTCTCTTTTGAGTGACGTTATTCTTTGGGAAATCATCCTCCACGTGGCATGCGTATTAACAAATTCTAACCATAAAAGTTGTCTTTTTGGAATCCAACACCTAATTCAAAATTGACATAGATAACAACATAGGTGATTATTCCTTTTTGGACCTGGTTTGCATTGGACTTAAATTTGTGGAATCAACATAAAAATAGGAAGATACCATCAAAATTAATTATAAAATACAATTAATTTGGCCACGTACCAGTTTTGATGACAACAGAAGGGCATTGTCATTTGGTCTACCCAATTATTTAAAAACTTTGTACAATGTCGTATAACTTGTTTGTCATACATAATATGAGTAACTAATATACATTCATATATTCATAGAACCATAATATAATTAAAAGATTATGGTATACTTGTATATTAATTGCTCAAGTACATATAACTTACATATACAATCTCAAGAGCTCTTGGTTTGTTTGCCTCTTGGTCAATCTAACTGTCTAGGTTGGCTCCACAAAAATGACAATGAAACCTTAATGACAATGTACAAAAATGATAGTATACATTTTTTCTTTAACTTATTCAATAATGATATATAGATTTTAAAATATCAACTATATTGTCGTAATTTAGATATAATAGAATTATATAACATAATATTTGTAATAACAATAATAATATAAAGCAAATGACAACTTTTAACTTATTCAATTTCATTAGAGACATGACCTTTCAAAAGACATGACCTTTCAAGCCAATGCCTAAGTTGTATATAAAAGATGCCAATCATTTGTAATAATCATCTTTCATAATTTATCAATTATTTGGCAATTAAATTTTAATTTTAATTTATATTCGTAACACAAAATGATTCCACAAGTTTGTTTCTCAAAGTAAGTGACATGATATGGGAGATGAATTTAAAAAATGGTTCAAAGGCATATAATTTCAAAGGTTGCTAAAATTCAATTAACATGATATGGGAGATGAATTTAAAAAAATGGTTTAAAGGCATCTAATTTCGAAGGCTACTAAAAGTCAGTTAACATGATATGGGAGATGAATTTAAAAACTAGTTCAAAACCATATAATTTGAAAGGCCACCAAAAGTCAATTGACATGATATGGGAGATGAATTTAACAAACGGTTAAAAAGCATCTAATATCAAAGTCCTAATGGAGACAAGGAAGAATCATTTTCAATCCTTTGTTTAAATAACCAAAACCCTCACATAATACAATTAAGTATCATCAAATTATTTCTCACCTATTTTGATTAAGAAACAAATATCTGGGTTTTTACTTGAAACCAAATGACTATAGAGTGTTAGATTGGTTGTGACTAGAAAAAAATTGAATTCAAGGTTTTTTATTGGTGTTATCGTTAGTTATCCTGTTATGTTTGTTATCTATCTTGTTATCCTATGGAGGAAAGCGGAAAGTTATTACTTGTAACTTATGTCCTAGACAACATTCATGTTTATTGGCTCTCTTTAGCGTATGTAGCAAAATGAATTCTAACTATAATAAGAAGAAAATGATTCAATTACCTTTGGATAGGTAAAAAACAAAAAGAGGGCATCCCTCTTCTCAAATGATCATCTCTAAACAAATAAAAAGATAGTGGAGGTTAGGGACTCAAAAACATTTATCTATTTGGACACGTTCTAGCTTCAAAATGATTATGGAGGCTATTCTTTAATAAAGGTATTTGGGGTAAGATCACGAGGGAAAAATAATTTCAAATACACTAAATACTTAATAAGGTTGGAAAACAAATCTATAAGAGAAGCCTCAAATGTGTGGAAATAATTAGTACAAGCCATTCCAATCCTACGCAGGTGGGTGGCCTGTAAGGTAGGAAGAGGGAATAAACTTAGGCCCATTGAGGATCTTGGGGTTAGGGCTATGGGGAAATTATAAACTTTCATAGGAGTTGTAGTACATGAGAAAATACTAGCCACTTTGGCAGATTGGGGTTGGGGCTAAGGGAAGTTATAGACTTTTAGAGGAGTTGTAGTACATAAGAAAAGACTAACCACTTTGGAAGATTCGATTTGGGGCTATAGGAAATTATAAACTTTGAGAGGATCTGTAGTACATGAGAAAAGAGTAACCACTTAGGAAGATGGTGGGATACAAAAATAACTTGGAAGATGGCTACAGAATTGAAAAATTGTAAAAGATATAGATTTCCAAGGTGGCTTGGTTAATGAATGGTCACATTATATTTCTTTACTATCTCATGTGAAAAATATGTTTACGAGATAGAGAAAATGAATTGAAGTGGACTTGGAGAAGACAACAAGCTCCCTTGCAACCAAGCTAGACTACGAGACTCTATCTAATCTTATAATGATAAGCAAGAAGAAACTTTGATAAAAAGGATTTCGATTTGGGACAATGGGGAAAAAAAAAGAGGCATGTACCTAATAAATTCATTCTATGTAAAGTGGTATGTAAATCTATGAATCATCTTTTTGTCTCATGTCTATTTTCAATTCAGGTGTGGCAGTTCTTCAGTCTCTAGATTGTCCAGGTCAAAGCATTTGGTGATACCAAGTACTTCTTTTCTTGGAATTTTGTATGGAATATCAAATTGTAAAAGAGTTTCAAACACTTCCATGTTATGTGTTGTGGAGTGTGGCTGACCAGGAATAACATGATATTTGAGGGGGAAAGCAATAAGTCAGACTTTGTGGCTTCATATAATCCAGTCCGTATGTCTTTTAGGGAAGGACAAAAAGTAAAAATAAACAAGACATTTAGGATTATAAAAAACTCAATTATAAATAGGAAACTCCGATGAAAATACCTAGCAAGTTCCGACAAGGAACAAACAATAGAGATGAAGCGTTTTCCCTTTGGATTTTGTTGAAGTTTATTTTAGAAAAAAGAAATTAAAACATTACAAGTTCTCACAGACTCTAAGCTACTCTACTGGTAGAATGGTGGAAAGAAAATTTACAAATCACATTGTTTTGATTCCTTTACTACATTGAATCTTGGAAGCAAATGTTGGTTTCAAGTTTTTCTTTGTTGAACACATATATAGAGAACTCAATCTCAAGGCATATGCACTTCCCATAGAAGCCATTATCATATAGGAGGGAGTTTGGTTTATTAGTTGAGCACATATATAGAGAACTCAATCAATCAAAAGCCATCATCGTGCAGGAGGGCAGCAGTTTGGTTTATATGGAATTCAAAGGGGAAGAGGTTCTTCCTATAGTTAATTTTTGTCTGAGTTGGGAAGCAGTCTAGTTTATTAGGAATTCAAAGGGGAAGAGGTTCTTCCTACAGTTACTTTTTGTCTGAGTTGATCCATTTTGGATGATAGTTGGATTTTCTTTATTCAGTTAGCTTATCATGTTGGTATTTTTTAAGACATCTTTGTATGTATTTGGTGGAACTTTTGTAGGTATGTTGGTATGTTCAATTTTTTTGGATCATGTTTAAGGAATATACTATAATCATTAATGATGTGATAATATGTTGATGAAGTCTATCAAATAGATTGGACTATATTAGAAGCTTTTGAGGATTGTCTATGTTTATTTTAATTATATTAGATTGGACAATATTAAAAGCTTTGACGCTTGTCTATATTTATTTTTCTTTTATTTTTGAAATAATAAATATAAATATAAAATTGACAATATAAAACTCTAGTCTCCTATTCTGCCTTCAGACATAAATGAGGGAATTCTTAAAGATCAGAAACTAGATATAAAATACACATTAAATTAGTTATGGGATCACTAACGCAATCTATACAAATTTCGTATTGCAAGAATTTTATCAAATAGGAGCATGAAATAAAGGAAAATAAGCCTTGAGAACCAGCGTCTCATTAGAAATTAATGCTTAGAACCTTAAATTATTAAAGGATTACATTTGAAACCGATGAATACTGAATAAAAATAAAATTCACAAGACCTCCACATCATAAATAAAATTCTCCTCTTACAGCCTTTAGAGGATTGGAAAAAACATGTTATGATATAAACATTTAAAATTTGGTCTTATCGAGATTCCATCTAATGGACTCATCAATCTTACCAATTCCATATGCTCTATATAAAGATCAAAACAAAAAAAAGCAATAGATGAAAGCATCATTAAAAAGACCAGAAATCAGACAAAAATCCATTGAATTGAATCACACCTATGGTAAGAATACACATGATAATTAGAATTAAAGATACAATGACAGAAAATCCATACCAACAAAAAAATGCATACCAACAATTGTGCAAGACTAGCAAAATGTTGTATGACCCAGTTGACATAGATTTCAAACATTTCTAAAATACAGATAAACACTATTGCACCCATAGTAGAAAAATCTTTTGGTTTTGGTTAATGAGAAATTTCTAACACTCGGCTTAAGAGTTTCCCAACCTTCCTCTAATGCTAAAAACCCTCAGGCAAGGAGGTTTGGGAGATCTGTCATTAACCAACCAAAATATAAAATATTTTGCTACTATGAATGCAATCATAATTGTGTAAGTGTCTGAGATCTCCTATCAACCTTGCTATAGAGCATTTTGCTAAGCTTACCGCAACCTGCACGCCGATATGTATTTTCTTGTCAATGATAACAATGAAAATAGTTCGATATTTCATTCTAATTATCGTGTATATTTTTATACGAGACTGATTGGACACACAAAATGATATATGAATAACAATCTAGCCTTGTCGCGAAGTCTGGAAATGCATACATTACCCTGTAAACTAAATTTGTTTGCCCTAACCAGCTGGCTATTGCAGAAATGACCCAGTCGTCATGGTTTCTTTTCGCTGATTTGGGTTTTTTTTTCCGTACCTCAAAAGAGGATGGAAAGAATTAAATAGAAATTACCATTGTCCTTCGCCTGGTCTCGCTTTGTAAGACTGGTTTGTTGGATGTGGAAACAAAAAGATCAAATTGGGTAAAATTGATATTTTCAAAGCACCTGAAAAATGCCACGTCCAATGATAAATCTTCCGAAGTTAGGCAAAATCCTGCCACAGCCGCCCTGAGTTATTCTCGTTTGTGTAAAATAGTTAATAGCACATTTAAATGTATGCTACCTTTACTACACTCACACTCAGGTTGGATGTTGGAAATATTCTATCAAAATTCGTAGCAGTTAAATTTTTTAGCCACCTCGTCCATCAGCGGGTTATTTGATACATCTTTCAAATTACACAGTTGCAACTTGAAGTGTTCACACTTCAACCTAATTCTCTACAAAGTGTCATCTAAGAGATTTGCGACTAATCAGGGTTGGAATTTCAAACAGCTACACCCGATTCCAATCAATACAAAGTGCCATCGAAGAGATTTGTGAGTAGTTAGAAATGGAATTTCATATAGCCACACCCGATTCCAATCAAAACCTGAAATGGTTTTTACATTCTAAACCAAATTGTGATGAAATGTTAGCAGTATTTGAGGGTTAAATTGACCCAATTCACTCGACAAATTTAATCACTATGGATCCACCTGAATAACTCAAATTGAAAGTAGTCGTAAACGAGATGCCCATCTCAATCTCACTTTGAGATTTACATATTATACAGTACCACCATATTCATAAACAATACAAAAAAGAACTACAACCCAATTGGATGAGCAGTTGCACAATTTCTAATTTCCACTTGTCCATCATGAAAATAGAGACGTTGTTTTCCCTGGTTTACATCTACATATTGTCCTTTTTGTTTTTTATTTATTCCAAATGGTTCGTTTGGCAAAGAGGAGAGAAAACGGTCTTATTTATATCATGCATGTCAGCAGAATGATAGCCAAAACCGAGCCGACTAAACTTTGGTTTAGGGCTCAGTCGATATTCAAATTTTCACTTTTACTTTTCACGCCGACAACTTTACTTTTTCACCATTCGGGTGAAACTTGTCTATGTCCGACTAGACAAGTTTACAAATTTTAGTCGGTCCTTCACTCGACCAAAATTACTTCGACTTACTTGTCCGACCGATTTGCTCTTCGACCAAGTCGGCTGCTTTAGTCGGCTGACTCACCAACCACTCAAGTCGGCTCACTTTGGTCGAAATCTGTAGAATATGTTTCTTAGTCTAAAGACTTAAGAAATTACAAATACTTTTCGCCTATGAGTAAAATGAAGTAAAATAAACACATTTACAAATCCAAATAACTTATGAGAAACATATGCCCAAATATGTAGGAAGACTTGAGTCGACCAATGTGCCGTAAAACTTGGAACTTTCACGCGGTGAGATTTTTATGGGTTCTTGTTCTTTCACTTAACAGTAATTGTAAAAGACATTTACAGAAGTAAATCTGGAAATATGTGCGGCCAAATAATCATGCATTCAACCACAAACTATTTCATATATTAAATATGCTAAAATAACAAAGTACTACAAATTTGTCGGTTACAAAATGGTTGGTCCAGACTTGTTCGTCCAGACTCGTCAATCTACAGAGTTTCAGCTCGTCGATTAAATCACATGCACAGAAGCTTGAGCTTCAACTTCTCTTTCTCACCCTGAGTTCCTCTAGTGTCTATCTTCTGTGTTCCTGTGTCAACTGATTTACAAAAATGCTTCTTCTATTTATAGGCAATTTGAAAATTGCTACTACATGGGCCGACTGACTTGCCATTAAAGACTGTAATAACTGTCTACCTAACAACTTAGCTTCTGAAATAAATTCGACTGGTTTACAGAGCCGAATTGTGGAATTTTCCTTCTTGTCAGACTGATAGACAAGATCTTGACTCGTACAGACTCTGACAGAGTCGACTGGAAGTCAAGTACAGATCTACGAGTAATTACTTTTTTCCAACACTCTCCCTTAATTATGAGTAGATGGGTTTTTTTTTTAAACAAAAATTTACAAAATGTCTCAGAGCTTAGACATACTTTTTTTATGACAGAGTTCACTGTGCAGAACTTGTCATTCCAAGATAACTACGCAGATACTGGAATGTGTCCTTTGCCAATGGCTTTGTGAAGATGTCGACCAGTTGGTCTTCAGACCTGCAAAATTCCAAACAAATTTCCTTGTCATTCACCAACTCTCTTATAAAATGAAACCTTGTGTCGATGTGCTTGGTTCTCTTGTGAAACACATGATTCTTTGATAATGCTATTGCTAAATTGTTGTCACAGAAGATTGTTGTCGGTTCTTGATGGTTCTGTGACAAGTCTTTTAAGACTCTCCTCATCTAGACAGCTTGACATGCAGCACTTGTTGTTGCAACATACTCTGCTTCAGCTGAAGATAGAGTTACTATGGGTTGTTTCTTTGAAGCCCATGAGACAACACCTGTACCAAAATGAAATGAGTACCCAGATGTGCTTTTTCTGTCATCTATGCTGCCTCCATTGTCACTGTCAGTGTAACCAATGAGTTTAAAATTTTCTGAGGTTGAATACATAATGCCAAGATCTTTTGTGCCACTTACATACCTCAGAATTCTTTTACCTGCTTGCCAATGTGAGTCTTTTGGTGACTCCATGAACCTTGAGATCAAACTTACTCCATACATAATGTCTGGTCTTGTTGCTGTCAAATACATGAGGCTTCCAACAAGCCTTTTGAACAACGTAGGATCTACAGTGGATCCTTCATCATCCTTGCTCAATTTTAAACCTGTTATCACTGGTGTTGGGGCTGTCTTGCAGTTAGACATGTTAAACCTTTTTAAAACTTCACTTGCATACTTAGACTGTGATATAAAAATACCACTTTCAGACTACTGAACTTCAATGCCCAGAAAAAACTTCATAAGCCCCAGATTAGTCATTTCAAATTCACTTTCCATGACTGTTTTAAAATCTGCTATGCCATAATCACCAGTAAATATTAAATCATCTACATACAGGCAAACAATTAACATCTTACCTTGCTCATCGACTTTGGTGTACAAAGTCGATTCACTTTCACTTCTGTGAAATCCATTTTCAATGAGATAGGAATCAATCCGACTGTACCAAGCTCTAGGAGCTTGCTTCAAACCATATAGGGCCTTTTTCAGCCTGTAGAATTTATGCTCTTGACCTGGAACTTCATACCCTTGTGGCCGTTCCACATATACTTCCTCTTCTAGATAGCCATTTAAGAATGTCGACTTGACATCCATTTGATGAACATGCCATTTGTTTTGTGCAGCAATGGCCAAAACTATTCTGACTGTATCCATGCGTGCAACAAGTGCAAACGTTTCATTGAAGTCAATGACGGGTTGTTGTGTGAACCCTCTTGCTACCATTCTTTCTTTGTGCTTTTTCACATTTCCATCAGCATCTTGCTTTGTCTTATAGATCCATTTGACACCGATTACATCCTTGTCTGTTGGTACATCAACCAGTTCCCATGTCTGGTTTTTCTCAATGCATTCTATTTCTTCATCCATGGCTTGTGCCCATACTTCTTCTTCAACAGCTTCTTCAAATGTTAGTGGATCATATATAGGGGAAAATAATGCAAACAAAGAGAATGAATTAGGTGTACCAGCTTCATATATCTCCCGCAGACTTCTTGTCTTCACCGATTCTGTCGATGTCGACCTTGACGAAATGCTTGATGGAGTTTGATGTCCTCTTGGAGTACTTGTCGGTGTAGCTTGAGTTGCTACTTGTGTCGATGGTCCTTGTGCTGAACCATGTCTTGGTGTCATGGGAGTCGACGATGCTCCGACTGGTTGACTTACATGTGGTATTTGAACCACTTCCTCTTCCATATCATCATTGTCGACGTTCGACACAATCTTCACATTTGTGTCGACGGTTCCATCCCATGATTCATTCTCAACAAATTGAACATCCCGACTGATAATCACTTTCCTTGTGACAGGGTCATACAGCTTGTATGCTTTTGTGTCTTCTGAATAGCCGACAAAAATACATTTATGTCCCTTCTTGTCTAGCTTCTTTCTCAGCTCATCTGGAATATGAGCATATGCAACACAACCGAAAACTTTTAAATGTGAAACACTATGATTCATACATGTCCATGCTTCTTGGGGAACTTTGTTCTTCACACTCTTTGTCGGACATCGGTTCATAATGTAAACGACAGTTGCGACTGCTTCACCCCAATACTCATTTGACAAATTCTTGGCTGCCAACATGCTGCGTGCCATCTCCATGATGGTTCTGTTCTTTCTTTCGACAATACCATTCTGCTGAGGTGTATACCGTGCAGTGAATTGTTTCTGTATGCCATGGGTCTTGCAAAAATTCAGAAATTCATTTGAAACATATTCACTTCCTCTGTCGGTCCTTAAGATCTTGATGCGGTGACCACTCTGGTTCTCCACGAGTGCCTTGAACTGCTGAAAATAACCAAATGCATCAGATTTATGTTTCAAGAAATATACCTATGTCTTTCTTGAGTAATCATCAATAAATGTTAGAAAATAATTGTAGCCACCAATGGATGATGTCTGCATTGGACCACAAATGTCAGAGTGCACAATTTCAAGTGGTGTGCGTGCTCTATAGGACTTTCCGACTGGAAATGTCTCTCTGTGCTGCTTGCCAAAAATGCAGCCTTCACAAACCCTCTCTGGTCTGTCGATCAATGGTAATCCGGCCTTCACCATGTTCTTTGTGTGCAGTAGCTTTATCCCACCAAAATTCAGATGTCCAAATCTGAAATGCCACAACCAGGATTCATCCTGAACTTCTGTCTGAAATGCAGCTTGCAAATTAGTACTGCAATTTTCTCTCTTGTCGAGGATCTCGACTGTTTCTTCACTTTCTGCCTTGAATGCAGCTCCTGTCTTTGTCTTCCCTTTTATGTTGGGAACTATCCTCAGTGGAAACAAGCAGTTGCTTGTCATTGGCACTTTTGCTTTTAGCTGGTCGCTTGGACGCTTGTCTTTGATCACACAGTGTTCATCTTCCATGTAGACTCTATAGCCATTTTGTAACAACTGTCCAATGCTTAACAGGTTATGTTTCAGACCTTCGACATGATAGATATCAAGGATATACTTACTCTCCCCCTATTTGGTTAGAATATCAACAGTGTCTTTTCCTAAAACAGTGACTTGGACATTGTTTCCAAGTGTAACATCAGTTTTAACTGAAGTGTCTAGACTGGAAAACAGATTTAAATTACTAGTCATATGGTTGCTGCATCCTGAGTCCAGGTACCATATGTCATGTGGACTTTCTTGAACAGCATTGCATTCAAGTGGAGATGTTGATGCCATTAACATTGCACTTGTCGGAGTGCTGGTGTTGGTCGACTGACTTGGGCTTTGTCTTCCTTGGTCATATTGCTTCTTCCTGCATTCATATGCATAATGACCAAACTTCTTATAGTAATGACATTG